>MU765724.1:38028-50142 GCA_026770625.1 Nicotiana glauca | reverse complement strand
AAAGAATTCAAAGTGGGTGATATGGTCCTTCTCTTCAATTCAAGGCTAAGGTTATTTCCGGGGAAGCTCAAATCCAAATGGAGTGGTCCGTTTGAAGTGGTCTTTGTAACTCCTTTCGGTGCCCTTGATCTCAAAAACAAAAATGGTGAAGTATTCTGGGTTAATAGGCATCGGGTCAAACATTACTTGGGCAAGGTTGATGACAGTCACGTGGTGGAGCTTATTCACTTGAAGTAAGATGATGGTAACTTGCGTCGTGCCGCGACGTTAAATTAGACACTTCTTGGGAGGCAACCCGTGTCTTTTGAATTTCTTTATTTTTTTCTATTGTAGAGTTGGAATTTTTGAACTGATGGTTTGTGAAGTGTTGCAGGGATAATGTTGAATCAGTGCAGGAAAAAAAACGAAAAATTGAATAGTCTCTGAACAGTGCCTACGCGGCCGCACCCCAAAACAGTGCGGTCCGCGAGGGCTTAAGCTACTGAAGGAGTTAAACTCAGAAGACCCAGCGCGGCCGCATGACATTTTTGTGCGGTCTGCACTGGAAGAACAAAACTTGGCATCTCTCTGAAGTTTGACATGCAACCGCGCACCATTTCTGTGCGGTCCGCGTGGAAACTGCCTAATGGGATAAGTCTCTGAAGTTTCCCACGCGGCCGCGCACCAAAACAGTGCGGTCCGCGTGGGCTTTGCTCATAATCTGAGGATGAAAATCCTGCGCGGTCCGCGTGACCTTTATGTGCGGCCGCACAGGTAGGTAAGAACTGGGTCCCATGATTTTCTATAAATAGGAGCCTTGGGCCTCCTTTAAACCTTTTTGCAAAAATTTCATCTGAGCTTATACTTCTACTATTCAACCACATCATTTGTGCACATATTTTCACTCTCATTAATCCCTGGTAACATCTCATGTTCATTTCAATTCTTAGTTACATTTGTGTTTATTTTACTTGATTTCTACTAGAATAACTTCTTAATTTATTTCTTGTTTCATCTTAGTTAACTGTTAGAATAGGATTTTGTGAACTCTTGTTGAATTTGGGCATACATTCTTGTTAAAACAACTGAGTAGGGACACCTAGGACCGTCATGTTAAAAATTGGACTAAAAAGAACAAAAGAAGGTCCTAACCAGTTACGTTTGCCCTACGCGGTCGCACAATATTTGTGTGCTATCCACGTGCCTTTGACCAGGTATTGAACAACCTCTCTGCCTTGTAACATCTCATGTTCATTTCAATTCTTAGTTAGATTTTTGTTTATTTTACTTGATTTCTACTAGAATAACTTCTTAATTTATTTCTTGCTTCATCTTAGTTAACTGTTAGAATAGGATTTTGTGAACTTTTATTGAATTTGGGCATACATTCTTGTTAAAACAACTGAGAAGGGACACCTAGGATCGTCATGTTAAAAATTGGACTAAAAAGAACAAAAGAAGTTCCTAACCAGTTACGTTTGCCCTACGCGGTCGCACAACATTTGTACTATCCGCGTGCCTTTGACCAGGTATTGAACAACCTCTCTGCACGGTCCGCGTAACTTTTCTGTGCAGTCCGCATGAACCCAGCGCGGCCGCGGTCCAAACCAATGTGGACCGCGTGACCAAGGTTCAGAGAGGTATCATTTTAAGAGTTTGATCTGTGCGGACCGCGTGACTTTTCTGTGCGGTCTGCGTTGGACCTACGCGGCCACAATCCAAAATAGTGCGGTCCGCGTAGGTCATGTTCAGAGAGTTGAATAATTGGAGTTTTGTACTGCGTGGACCGCGTGCATTCTTGTGCGGTCCGCGCCTCTCAGCATGCAACTATATCTACAAATGTGCATTGAACTTAAAACTATCTACTCCTTCTGTGCTTCCACTAACAACATTAGACTTGTATCTCTTGCACACAATGGCACGTCAAGGAAAACAAATACAACGTGGGAGCAAGGAGAAGCAAACCGGGAGGGGTGTTTCTTCCCGAGGGAGGACAATTAGAAGGGTTGTAAAACGCATTGCCAAGGATAAGGAGATAATAAAGAAGAACAGAAAGATAATTCGGGAGACCGATAGGGCTGCCTTTCATTCAACTGGTAGTGAGTATGCACCCTCCCGGAGTGTGACTTCAGAGTCCGTCCCCACACACACATCTATGGAGATTCTAGCACCAGAGTCATCCTCCCCTGAGCAAGCAAATGTGGCCACCTACAAGAGGCCAGTGAATGTGCTACTCACGAACTCGTCTAATGAGTCCGGAGCTGAAAAAGAATCTGACGACCAATATTCTACTTCGCCCGTAATTTCATCATCAAAGGAGAGTGAGGGTGGTGAGCCAAAGATTGGGGGTCTAGATAGAACCATGAAATCAGAGTCATGGGAAGATAGATTTGTAAGTGGAGTCGCCTTCCACCGATTCAGGGAGTGGTGGCCAAAAAGGAAGCTGATTCCGGAGAGACAGTTCATTGATGCTGACTTAGTTCCTCACAACCCTCACGTACAAGCACAATTCCGTACGAGAGAGGGTTGGGGATTCTTCAAATAGCGTGTGGAAATGGCAAATAAGCACATGGTGAAGGAGTTCTACGGCAATGTCCACCACATAGTTCGGGGCTCCACAGCTACAAGAGTGAGGGATAAGATTGTGCTATTTGATGGGAAAACACTTAATGACTTCTTTGGATTTGCAGAAGAGGATGAGTCTCAATACTTGGAGAAACTGGCTATGAAAGAAAAAGTTTGCCCGTGGTTAGCCGGGATTTTAGCAACTCCAGGTACAGTCCCTGTGTGGCTGAAAGCACATGAGAAAATATTCAGCAACACCCTCAACTTTGAAGCCAAAGGGTGTTTGACATTCGTGTGCAATCGGCTTGATCCGACCACACATGATCACTCTGTCCCCATTGATCGTGCTGTCTTGGTTGCTTCCATCATGGCTGGATTTCCATTGAATGTGGGCAACATCATGCATAGAGTGATTTCTACTGTGGGTAATGAGACAAAGACAAACTACCCTTTCCCCAACACACTTTCCTTGTACTTCAAAGAATTGAAAGTAAAGAAGAAGAATTATGATGTTATGGTACCTCCGGTGAGCCCGTATTCATGGCATGATCAGAAGGGTCCTGACAACCCAAAGAATGCCAAGAAGAGTCAGGCCTCCACTTCTTCCGCAGATGGTCAGTCTAAAGAGCCAGTTGCTACTGAGCAGTCCACTGAGCCTGTTACTAATGAGGCACTTCCCCCAGGACATTCCACAGCACCCGCTTCTACCTCAGCTGATCCGGTGATTCCGGCATCAAAGACTCACAGGTTCACCACCAACCAGCTCATGCATTCTTTAGCTAGTTTGAACAACTGGATGTCGGTTGCGACATCCAAGTTGTCCACATTGACCACAGCCATGCAGGCTCAGGGAGCACCGGTGACTGTTGAGATACCTGCTTCTTTTGAGGAGACTTTGAATAAAATCCTGACCAACCAGGAGCAAATGATGGCAAAGCTGGATACCTTGGCCAAGGTAGTCGGGGAGCATAGCAACGCACTAAAGAGCTTGGCCAAGGAGCACAGAAAGCTGAGAAAGACAAAGGCCTCGAAGGAGTCGGTAGCGACATTGAAGGTGCAGGTAGACAAGCTAGTGGCGGATCAGCTGCCACTTGACTTACTATTTGAAGGGCCGGCCGTAGAGCCATCATTTGAGCAGCCACAGGTAGAGGAGCACAGGCTAAAGAATAAGAGAAAACTCCCTAATACGGAGGGAGTTGTGATAGCAGTCGCTACAGAGCATGAAGGTCCCTCCAGTGCCCCTTCAGCTGATGAGCCACATCAGGAGCAGGCAGCGCAATAGCAAGCTGGGTACCAGTTTGAGGTCCCTGCCATTACAGAGGGCACGGGAGCCACTGACTAGCACAGGGCAGCTGATGAGGTTTGAGAAGCCGTTCTATATCCTTTGACTGTTTTTTGATGTTTTATATTGTAGTTAGCATTGGGGACAATGCTAGCTCTTTTTTGTGGGGGTGTGGCCCTACTTTTTGATTGACTGGATGATTTTATATATTCTTTACTTTCAGTACATTCATAGATATAGATGATTTGTATACAAATTTTCATTCTGAACTCCCTCAGTTGTATATTATACTCCCCTTGTGTACATATTCATTTGGTTGGCATTTGAGCTTTCTTTCTATTTTTGTTATTTTCGTAAAAAATTTTCATTTTAGTTGCAAAGATAGGCTCGTAGCCTCTTTTTGGTTTTTGCTCTGATGTTGCAACAAGCCCTTGGTTTTCTTAATGCCACGGTTCTTTCCAAGGGTAGAGTGTTGTGTGAACTGGGTGGCTCTTCCCAATGATAGATAGCGTGACAACTTTCTTAAGGGTTGAGTCAGTTTTTGAGTTTTCTTTTTGATTTTCAAGTTTTTTTTGTAGTTAAGGGTACCTCAGGCAAAGTTTCACTTGGTCTTAGCACATTTGCCTTTAAACTTATGGTCAAAGACATTAAGTTGTGTTGAGGATGGTGAAAGTTGTGGCCTTGAGACTCTTGTGTTGGCAAAACAATCATCATGTGGTCAATAAGGGCCATTGTGTGCTTGAATCGTGACTAAGGTTGTTGTGGGCCCTCGACTCAGTCTTTGGCAATCCTTGAGTGTATGTGTGGCGAGAATTCAATTTGTGACCCCAAGTACCGAGCCAATGATCTAGAAGTTGCCCCAAATGTTTGTTGAGGCGAAATCATAGGTGGAACTTGACTTGAGACGTGATTGTAGGCTCTCCTTGATCCAAAAATGCTATCTTGATCCATTTCATGACCTACCAATGCAATGATCCCTAGTTCACCCTTTTTGAGCCTTAAACCTTCTTCTTTTATGAACCAAAGTTACAAGTCTATACCCGTTTTTAAAGAAACCCTCTCTTGGCACCCAAAATCTTTCCTTGAGAAATGGCAAATATCTAACTTTGGGGGAGAGACAAGAAAGGCACCAATGTGGTAGAAAAGGCACAAACGCAAAAAGAAAAGGAAGGCAATGAAAAAAAAGACAAAAGTGAAAAAGACCCAAAAAGAGGATTCAAAGTCAACAAAAGGGGACAAAGGTTTGAATTGCAAAAGAAAGAGTAACATTGTGGCTCTCTAACCCCTTGAAAAGAAGAAATTCTCAAATGAGTCAAGAAAGTATGCCAAAACGAATCAAAAGAAGTGCTTAGGGGAAGATTGAACCCATGTGAACGAAAGCATATCCTACCTTTATCCAAAAGCCTTCACAATGACTCCTCAAAAGCCCTATATGATCTTGAGTTGAGGGAAGCCTACATTAGTGGATACTTACATGAAGGGCAAGCATATGGTACTTAGTGTCGGACCTAAGGCCTCTTCTTTGTGAGAGATGAGCGAAAAATCCTTCCACCTTGATTTGTGTGCAATTACTATAAAAGGTGAGGTTCGCTTAGGGAGAGTCGAGGATGTGTGAGTTTGGGTTCCACAATGACCAAAGTACTTGAGAAAGGTTCCTTGATGAGATGTGTCAACCCTTGAGGCTCTTGTGTCACACTTGATCCACAAGTTTTCAAAGTTTTAAATGTGTTAATGATGCATTCGCATTGAGGGCAATTGTTAGTCCCAATTGATGCTTGATTGAGGTTACTTTAGGACAAACAGGAATTACTTGGATGTTTTCTATTGAGGGGTAGGTCTCATTTTAATTGCTTGAGGACAAGCAAAGGTTTAAGTTTGGGGGAGTTGATAACTATGAACTATGCATGTTTTATACCCCTTCTTACCTGAGCTTTGTGCATAAATTGCTCTAAATTAGCCCGGAATTGCTTATAAGTTGCACTTGATTGCAGGTTTGAGCGACTAGATGATAAATATCACAAATCGGCTAAACAAGGAGTGAAATCTCAAGCGTCAAAAGATTACTGAAAGTGGGGAAATAGGTGACCTGCGCGGACCGCACTGTTTTGATGTGCGGTCGCGCAGGAAGGTTCAGAGAACCAGCAATTGTGAAGAAAACCCACGCGGACCGCATCCATTTCCACACGGTCCGCAATGATGATTGATCAGAGGCTAAGATATTCAAGGAAAAGTCCCACACGGCCGCACACCAAATCAGTGCAGTCCGCGTAGGTAAAAGTTCATAGAGTCAAAATGGGACAAAATTCTAATGTGCGGCCGCCCACCATTTCCACGCGGTCCGCATGACTCAACCTGTGTGGCAGCACACCATTTCTACGCGGTCCGCTTAACTCAACCTATGCGGCCACGTGGCATTTCTATGTGGTCCACATCCTCAAGTCCAGAAGCACAGATCTGAAGACCAGTTGCCCTACGCGGCCGCATGTCATTTCTATGCGGTCCGCGTTAGACCCTCGGGGGTATTTTTGTCCGATTTTTCCTGTGTAGTATAAATAGAACATTTTATTTTTCTAGAAGCAGTTTTTGTAATCTATCTGAGCAGCTGAGCACAAGACACTTCATATTAGCCTAATTTAGGCAATTTTCTCTTGTAATTAACGTGGATTTAAGTAGATTAAGCTTGTAGTTAATGATTATGTTAATTTCTTGTAGTATTTCTTCACTTTTTGCTTCTTTCATGTCTAGCTAAATCCATTAGCTAGGGTTGTGGCTCAACCCTAGTGTGGGTAATTAATGGATGTTTTTGCTTAATGCTTGAATGATGTTNAGTAATTACCCTACTTGAACCTTAAAGTTGCTTGGGCAAATTAGCCTACCCAATTGGTCTCTCGAGAGTCAATTGAGCAAAATCACTCTCTCTACCGAGAGGTGTGAGAGTGAATGGTAAAGTGCAATGGTTATCCATATTCCCTTTAATTATCATCCTTGCATTAGAATTCTATACCCGTTAACTAGTCACCTAGGCAAATGCTACGACCCTAGTGCCTTTCTCTTATCGTATACAACTAGCATCATTACTTAGCATAATTTAGTTTACAATTGTAGTTGATAAATTTAGTTGATAAACAAAAGAAAATAAAAAATGATAGAAGCAAAATTAGGAGCCAAAGCACTTTTCTAGACTCCACAAATACTCGACTCCCATAACTAGCTCGCTGAGGAAATTGAACCCGACACCACCAACGGGTAAAAGTAGTTAGCTCCCACTCAATCCCAAGGGTTGAGTTTGCACCGATCAATATACTTTAAGCTTCAATTGTGATTGATCTCTAATTCTTATGTACTGCAGATAATGGTTCGCTTACGTGGTAAAGGTGATCTATTAAAAGGGGAGGGCAGAACCCTCATGAGGCCAGGGTCGAGGCAAAAACAATCTCCCTCTAGCAATATAAGCAAGAAAGCCACAACCAGTAGAGTCCCTGATACCTCGGAGACAAATGAGTATGTCCCTTCCGGAGAAGCCTCTAAGGGTAACTCTGTGCAAGCATAGTTGGAAGCCCAATCACAACAGTTCCCTAGGAGACTTCATTTAGTCGATGAGTTTTCTTCAACTGCAAGTTCAAAGAGGGTTTGGAAGAGGGTAGTTAAGATTCTGATCCCTCATCCTCTCATGCTCCCCCAGCTCCAATAAATGTAGATAATGATGAAGTCCCAGATGATGGGAGAGGGGAAGACACTGCAGTGGTAGGGTTAGAGAGGTCAAGGCGACCAGAGATTTGGGACGACCATTCTCTCAGCACAAATGTCTTTCAAAATTCTAGGAATTGTGGCTACAAAGATCGCTCACTCTTGAGCGACAGGTCTTAATGACAGACCTAAGCAAACACAACCCTAATGTCCTCAGGAAATTCTAAGAGCAGAAAGGTTGAAGATGGTTCACCAACAAAGTTCTTGATGCAAATGAGTACCTGGTCAAGAAGTTCTATGCAAATGTTGCTCGTATCAAGCAGGGAACAAAGGTAAAAAAAGTGCGAAATCTAAAAATCTGCTTTGACTCGTGTGCACTGAACAAGTATGTGGGGTTTGAAGAAGTTGAGGCAGTACAGTATTTGGAAAAACTAGCCATGGGTGATGCAGCTCGTCCGTGGTTGGCTGAGATTCTAGCAATCCCGGGGTCAACTACTCTGTGGCTCACAACTAGAGTTCCAATTTTCTGGGCCACCCTAAACTTTGAAGAAAAAGGGTGGAAAACATTCGTGTGTAGCCACATTGACCCGTGCCTAAATGAAAACATGCTTCCTCTTCCTTGTGCAGTCTTGGTGGCTTCTATCATGGCAGGGTATCCAATAATGTTGGTGCCATCATGTCCACCAACATCACTTTAGTTGCCCGAAAGGGAGAGAGATCTTACCAGTACCCAAACCTCCTCACCGAGTACTTCAAGGATCAAGGGGTGGAGTCCAAGCATTATGATACAGATGTGAAGGCCAAAAAGCCTTTGTTCTGGTACCACCTTCAAGGAGCTGACAGCCCTAAGTTCAAGGGTAAAGCTACTACCCCCACTGACCATTCTGAGGAGCCAGTGGTAGTGGTTACTGATTCGGCTGCCGAGCCCTCCACAGCAGCCGGTACTTCCACCAGGTTAGCAACCATACCACCATATTCATCTACCAGACCTCCTACTTTAGCTAGACGTCCAGCACCATTGCCAGTGCCAACTTCATCAACCTACCTTAGACTAAGATGCCTTCCAGACATTGGCGAGTGTCAACAACTGGATGCAGGCAGCTACTAAAAAGCTGACTGATATATCCAGTGTTGTGGCAGCAAAGTCCGCAGCCCCCAGCACAGCCATAGGTACCTCCGTCAGTAGAGAAAGCATTGAAGAAGATTCTGGAAAATCAAAAGTCTATTACATATACTCTAATGGCATATGGGAAGGCCATTGTAGACTTGACCAAGCAGGTCAGGAAGATGAATAAATCTCAAGCATCAAAGAGATCCGTGGAGAAGTTGACAAAGGAGGTCGCAAAGTTTGCATCTGCATGAGACCTTCCATTGAACCCACCCATGGAGCCAACTATTTCAGCAGCACAGGCAGCACCAGAGGTAGCAGCCGGCCAATCTGATGAGCCGGTTGCCACTTCCCACACTACTGAAAAGATGATACGAATGCTCAACAACCTAGTTGGCCCACAGGCTGGTGATAATGAGATACAGCTAAGGCTGAGGTTGCTAATGATCCTATGCAAACAGATACCACATATCGAGTTCTCTTAACTCTCTACACTTTCCCTATTCTTATTTTTGTTAAGCATTAGGGACAATGCTTGATTTTCATTTGGGGGGTGGTTCATTCTGATGATTTGACATTTGGGTTGTAATAAATTTGATACTATTTTTATTTCATCTTTATTTTCATTTGGTATGTATATATTTTCTCATTTGGTGTAAATATTCATTCTCCTTATGAATATATTCATTTGACTTCGGTTTGTATATTCTTTTATCTCGCTTTCTGTAGTTTATTTCATAACTTCTTTAGTTTGTTTTTCCTTAATAGTATAGCTTCTTATTTACTTTAGTAGCTTCTTTTTACATTTTGAGTGAAGAATAAGCCTTTGGTTTTCTTAATGCCATGGTTCTTTCCAAAAGTAGATTTTTGTGAGAACCGGGCGGTTCTTCCCAACGATGGATGGAGTGATAACCTTCTTAAGGGATTGAGTTCGTTTTCTTTTATGATTTGGTGAATGTAGTAGTAATGAATAAAATGGGTTTCAAGCATGCTTCACTTGGTACCAACACATTTACCTATGATTGTATGGTTAAAAATAAGTTGTTGGCAGAAAATAGCTCTAGTTGTGACTCTTTTGACTATTATGTTGACTTTAGCAGTCATCGAGTGGTTCAAATCAAGCTATTTGTTATTCTCAATCTTAGCTAGGATTGTTATGGGCCCTTGACTCTATTCTTTTTAGCAATCCAGAAGAGTGAGAAGTGAGTTGTTTAGTTCCAAGTCCAAGTACATGTGCTAATAGTCTAGAACTTGCTCCGAATTTTTGTCTAGGCAAAATTCTAAGTGTAGCCTGGCCTGATAAATGATCGTAGGTCTCCTCGATCCGATTTGAAATTTGAAATCTTCCATGGCCTACCAATATGATATCCCTAGTCAACCCCTTTGAGCTGAAGCCCTTTTTCTTTTAATAACCACGTTACAAGCCTTCATCCATTTTACAATGACCCTCTCTTGGCACTCGATCTTTCCTTAACATTCTTGATAAACAATTGGCAAAAACATATGTTTGGGGGAGTAAAGAAGAGTTGAAAGTGATGAAAGGTACAAATAAGAGAAAAAAATAAATAAAAGGGAAGGCAAAGTAAAGAAAGAAAGAATAAAAAGTAAAATGTCAAAAAGAAAGTGAAGAGTTGAAGGGAATCCAAAAGAAAATAAGGAGTAAAAGGTGAAGTAAATAGAAAAGGAGAAAAAAGAATATCATGATAAAGAAAGAGTGACGTTATGCCTCTCTAATTCCCCCCCGAGGAAGAAGAAAATGACTCAAAGAGTCGAGAAAAAGAGAAAATGGAATGCTTAAGAAAAAATGAAACCATTCTAGTCCAACAAGTCCTACCTTGATCCAAAAGTTGCCATTACATCCCGCAAAAGCCCTACATGATTTCAAGTTGAGTGAGCTTACATTAGTGATGATTTACATGAGGGGCAAACTTATGGTACTAAAGCCGAACTTGTGACATTCTTTTGAGATGAGATGAGAAAACTTTTCACAATCGTTACTTCGAGTGTTTCATTCTAAAGTGAGATTTGCTAATGGAGAGTAGAAGAGGAGGAGTCTGGGATCCACAATGACATACGTGAAAGAGCGAGCTTCTATGATGAATAGAGTCAACTGTTGATGCTCTAGAGTGACGCTATAACTATAGTACTCAAAAAGTTGTATCATTAGTTGTTGATAATTCATATGTGTTGTGGGTAATTGTTGGTCCCAATTGATGTGTAAGTGATTCACCTTTGGCTAGCTGAAATATCTCTTTTCTCTAATGGACGAGGGAACTGCCTAATTTGCTTGAGGACGAGCAAAAGCTTAAGTTTGGGGGAGTTGATAAGTAGGGATTTTGACAGCTTATTTCCTCTCTTTTACTTACGTTTTAGCTCAAAAATTCTTAAAGATATTCCCGAAAACTAACAAAATGTGCTTACTTGTAGGAATATTGGGAAACGAGCTTAATAAGTCAAAATCAACTCATAAAGGAATCAAAAGTGAAGAAGAGCCAAATCTGGGCAAAGTGGCCAGCTGTGCGGACCACACAATTCTAGTACGGTCGCAAAATGAGATTCAGAGAGGAGGTTTTTATACAGCTCAGACAGTGCGGACTGCACCAAAAATGGGCGGCCATAGAAACTAAATACATATCCTTGAAGGGACGACGGAACATATGGTGTCGTTTCTCCTAATGCCACTAAGTCGTACCTCTATCCCGGCTAATGCACGCTTGACGGTTATCCATGCCGACGCAGAGACGTGGTTGGTCAAATTCGACCCCATACACAAACCAAGCCTACTTGCCACTCGAACAATTAAATTCGACAGCATTTTTCTTTTATGGAGATTCGTCCACTTCAATAAGGCTAGAAGTTCACTATGTATCCCTATAATAAGTGCTCGTGGATGGTTAAAGTGGTTTTTATTCTTCTTACCTTTTTTAACTGAACTTCTGTAATTCGTACATTTAACTTTACACTTTATAAAAATATGTAAAGTATTATATATTTATGATGTCACATATAACTTCATACTTTACGATAACATAGTTAATATTATGATTGTTAAGTACGAATTGTCGATGTTAATTAGTTTGTGTGCTTATAGCTAACTATGTGCATGTATCTGATCGATTTGGTTAGTGCATCAACAAGTTATCAGTAGGGACATACAAATAAAATGAAGCGATGAACTTTAAGATCATACGACAGTTTGGCCGAGTGGTCTAAGGCGCCAGATTTAGGCTCTGGTCCGAAAGGGCGTGGGTTCAAATCCCACAGCTGTCATGTTTTTTCTAACTTATTTTCTGTTTTCTACTAAGTACAGTACTTAATTAATGTGAACTCTTCAAAAAAAAAATCTTTCTCTAGTTCTCTCCCAACCTATGCCGACTGCTATGCATTGCTGGTAGCTGCTATTATAATTAGGCCAAATTTATATAAACTATCCTGGACTAAATCAGTAACCTGTTATTTTAATGGCTAAATTGAAGTCTTGAATAAGATACTC
>MU765724.1:21757-37022 GCA_026770625.1 Nicotiana glauca | reverse complement strand
TTGAAGCTTCTCATCTCAATGGCCTTTATCCTACTCATAGGGTGTTAGCAAATATGGCCAAAAAGATGTTATGATAATCTTCCTTAGTCTTGATAAATTCTGTAGTTACTGCAACTAACAAAAAAAAAAAGGAAAAGACATATAGGAACAAACTTGCTACTAGTGTTAAACTTTTTTCACTTTGGTCTTGGTTGGTCACACATCCAATTATTTATGTGAAAAACATTTTAGAGTAGGGTTTAATAAAGATTAATTGCTTATTTAGGTAAAATTAAGTTGATAAATGAAATGTCTTTAAATATCCGCGCTTCGTGCAGATATATTCTCTAGTATATATATATATATATATATATATATAAAAGAGGGAAAAAAAGTGTTGACTTGGCACCTTTCTTTGCCTTGGAAAGGTAGTTATCTTTTTTGTCAATTTTTTGACCATTTCCTATCATTTTTCTACAAGATCAGAGGGTAAAAAAAATGTAAATAAACGGTTGGCTACACCAAAAGACATAACGGATGTAACCACGAAGGAATGTAACGTATGAGTTATGTTTCTATTCAAACTGTAAGTGGTGTTGTGTAAATAAGATATTGAGGCAACTGTGAGTATGGCATGAATGTTTTTAGAGGAGTTACTTTCCTTTCAAAGTGTTACGTCTTCCCAAGGTGGAGGATTCTCTCATTTTCATTAACTCACCAAAATATATGCTTTCATTTTTGTTGATTTTTTCCTTATCATGTTAAATTTTCAACTTTGTTCTCTAAAAATATTACTGGGAGGCGGCTATGGCAGTTATTACTTTACTTTGTGTTTATGCATAATTATTGTGGATTCTTTCGGTTATATGGTAAGTCTCATTCATCACGAATTGATTTTATCATTTCCACAACATTTTTTCCTCTCAAATTTTTGTCATTCCAATTTATATTACAAGTCCAAAAGTCATGTCCCTTCAGTGATGCAAAATAACTTCAACGGTCATTACTACGAGAAATACAACCGTTTCTTCCCCTAAGACTAAATAACCCAGTGGCCACATTTGTCAACACTCTCAATTACTCAATACTTATACTGAATTGCTTTAACAAGTATGTTCCCTTCCATCACACTTTCTTTACACACATTGTTTTACTAATTAAATTATGAAGGATGGTTAGTTAATTGGTTAACTGCTAATAGCGAATAGACGGCCTACACACATATAGAATTTTTTTTGTAGATCATATTTTAAATTCTTTGAAATGTTAGGTAAAATAACTGAAGGACAATTTAGCACAAAGAGGATAATTATGAAAAAAAGCTGAAATAAATAACATGGGCCGATGAGTATAATGCGACTCCAAGGTAAGAAATCTCTTTGATAATTCGTATTCGTCATCTTAGAATTTTTAATATCTCATTTTATAATTTTTTCTCCTTTTTCTGTTTTAACTTTTCCTCTAATTTTGTTTTATTCTTATGAGCAAGTTAAAATGCTTTTAATGCGTGCTGAGTGTGACTTTTGTTATTTTCTCTTAATTTTCATCTAGGTAAGTTCCACATGTGAAGAAAATTATAGTCGTCTTATTTTTCTCTTCTTCATTTCATTAAAGAATGAGAATTGATAATTCTTTGTGCTAATTTTTGGTGCGAGGAGCCGGAAAGGAAACCATGAGAAGAACGAAGACAGTTCACAAGACAACTGCAAGTCTATAAGCACACGACTGATGGAAAAATACTACACAACACTTATCTTTTTCTTATTTTCCTAATTATACATTTAATCATGTTCTACATTATTATTCGAATAGTTCATTGCTAAGTGGAAGGAGAATAAAAGGAATAAATATAATGAAAGACAATTGGTACATTGTCTCTCTCGGGAAAGATGGCCCAATTTCTCTTTTTTTTTTCTTTTTGATTTTAATTTTTTTTCCAAAGGTCTAGAAGGTTAAAAGATTGGGAGAAGAAAGTCGAGCCGCTAATTGACCTAGACGCATAAATAATTCTCAAAATTGTGTATTGATATATTCCGTCAAGTGAAAGGAAACAGACTAGTAAGAAGGCCGACCACATGAGGAGGGAAATTGAAAAAATCCACTTTTCGGATCGAACGAATTTATAGTAAAAGGGAGATGCAATAATGTAGAATAGTAAAAAATGCAACTAAAGAGCCAATTTTTTAAAAAATAACAGTAATTTTCTTATAAATTGGGCAATTGTCTAACAATAAATTTGTGTAAAAATTTAATCGATGGCGAGAAATACAAACATTCATTTCGAATTATGGAAAAGGCATAATTTGTAATTTGTTTTTGATGTGACACTTTTGATTGTGACAACAGGTTTGGAACTCATTGTCTGCTATTTCTATTAATTTGGAATGTTTCTCACATACTGCTTTTGTTGCAGAATTTTATTCAAGCTATTTAAAAAAACATAAAAAGATGTTTAAATAGTACATTATTTTTTTATTTAAATATTGATAATATTTAACTATATTCTAAATTTTGATAATCACGCGAAGCGCGGGCAATGTACACTAGTTCTCAGAATAAAACCGAAAACAAATAATAATAGAAACAAACATAGAGATAGAATTTTATCGGCAGTGCTAAGAGAATGTTTGAGAAATGTTGAGTTGGATATGATAAATCATAGTATAAAACTAATCTACACACAATTACCGAACTCATATGATACTCAAATTTTAATTAAGTTGGAGAATGATCCATGATTTTATTTCTCTTGACTCTTCGAGTTTTAATACAGCTCGTATATTTGACGTAGCTTGTTATAGCCCTTTATCTAGGGGCGGATTTATAGATCATATTATGTGGCATGTAAACATATGATTTCTTTGCCAAACTGAGTGATTTATGTACATATTCTCTAGAATTAGTTTTGTTTGACAAAAAAATGTAAACATTCGCTTGAACTAATTAATTTTGTGCAATGAGGTTAAAACTAGTTAATGATTTACCGGTCAACACAGATAATGTAAGATAGTGCTGGTAGGGAATTACGCATAGCGCATTTAATATTCCAAAAGATTTGAGCAATAATAGAAGAATATCAAGCAATAAATGGCATTAGCGTAAATAAGGAAAATGATTCACCCAATATTGAATGAGGTGGATGATTCTTCTTTTTAACAGTGATGAATGACAGGCAAATCCTAGGACATTGGAACTATTCTCGGATCTGATGGATATGTATGGAATAATGGATGGTAGAATCTTAGTTAAAAAGTAGTGTTTGTATCTTTTCGAGAGTGAGAGAGAGTCTTCTTCTCAAAAAGTGTTCTTATGAAATAAATATTACATGCCCCCTCCCCGTATCTCTTTTTTATTTATTTATATGGGACATATCCCTAGTCAACCTTAAAAGTACAAGTACAAAGAATATTCAATAGAATATTCTCTTAAATATCCTATTACAAAGACTAGCTTTTAGTACTCTATTCTTGGTACTTGACGTCCACCGTTATTGACCTCCTGACTGCGAGTCCCATTGTTTACTAGTCGACCTCGGCCACATCATTTTCCATAATACCACTTCATGCTAAATTCCCCTGAGGCAGATTTTGATCTATACAGTTAGTCCATCCGCTTATTGAGGTCGATCCTAGACGACCTCGATGAGCGGACTCCGTTAGTTATGGTTAAGAAGTTTAGGCGAGAAGGTCAAGTAGTAGCATTTTAGATGAGTTGGCAACGTGGCCTTCCGTGAGCCGCAACCTAGGGTCATGTCGATTCAGAGTGACGTCATGTCATCATGCGTTATTATTACGCATTTTTCGATACCTAGCATTATTTTTCGTGCCTCTGCCGCTTCGATTCCTGAGCTAGGTAACGACAGTTTGCTTTCTCGATATTGATGCCTGAATTCTTATAAATAGGGATGCAAAATCCTTTGCCATATTCTTTGCAATCTAAATATTGGACCTCCATACCTTCTTCTTCCTTCTTCATTCAGAATCCTTGCTCTCTTGATCTTACTTCCTTATATTCGCTTTCACTGATTCCGGTGGCTTCTGCTACTCTTGACTTTTCTGTGTTTACACCTCTTTTATTCATAAACAAAAATGGTTAACGTCTCTTCCAGTTCTGGGGGATACCTGACCCTGTTCCATTGGTAGTGTGCATGACGATGGGGTTTCCATTGTTGCTGAGGATGATAGCTTTCTTATGGTGGAGGAAATAATCCCCCGTAGTGAGAAGGCTAGATCTGAATTTTCAAAGATGCCCGAGGACGACCCTAAGATCTCGGAGTCGTTGATGAAAGAGATGGGCCTTGCCGAATTTAGGGATAAATTCAAAATTCCCGCCCATATAGACATAGTTCCAACAGGGCATGATGTGGTGCAAATACACTGTCCTGGGTACTGTGCTTTATACGCGTGCCCTTTCCATGTCGATTATTCTTTTCCTATCCTCCGCTTGGCCGAGGAGTTCTGCCGCTATTACTATGTCTGTCCGGCCCAACTTTCTCCATATATCTACAAACTCATCCGAATGATCTCGAAGTATGCGGAGTTAGCTGGGGTCGCGGTGACCATTCGCCACCTAATTCACCTCTTCGCCTCTAGCTTTTATAGGGGGACGATGCTACATCTTCCCCCCGGAGCACCAAATGTCTAGGGGCGAAGATGGACGAAAAGGAAAACTGCAAGTTTTAGCTCAATTACTTCTACATTAAGACTGAGGACGTGGTGGTCAATGCAAATGGGTTCCCCGAGGTTTGGAACTACGCCCATAAGCATCTCTATCCCCCTTTCTCTCTCTTTCTGTTTGTGTTACGCGTTGGTTTCACTAATTTCCATTGTATTGACATTTTGTCTTCTCTCCATGTAGCCGACGCCGCACCCTCTTGATAAGTAGGGATTTTGACCGCTGATTTCCTCTTTTTTACTTGCATTTTAGCTTAAAAATGCTTAAAGTTATTCCCTGAAACTAACAAAATGTGCTTACTTGTTGGAATATTGGGAAACCAAGCCAAATAAGTCAAAATCAACTCATAAAGGAGTCAAAAGTGAACAAGACTAAAATTGGGCAAAGCGGCCAACAGTGCAGACCACACAATTCTAGTGAGGCTGCAGAATGAGATTCAGAGAGGAGGTTTTTAGACAGCTCAGACAGTGCAGACCGCACCAAAAATTTGCGGCCAATGAAGGACAAATGTGGTCCGCAAGATGGATGAATTAGAGAGTTGATCAATGTTTAAAAGTCGAAGAGTGTGGACCGCATCACTTTTGTGTGGCCACAGAATCTCAAGTGTGGTTGCAACCATTTTTATGCGGACCGCAGAAGACATCAAGATCCAGTCCCAAATTCCCAAGTGTGCGGACCACACTAGAATTGTGCGGCCGCAGAAGACCATGTTGCGGTCCGTATCAGATTATGTGGTCGCATAACCTCCGTAGGGGCATTTTTGTCAGATATTTTTAGCTTAGTATAAATATAACTTTTTGTCATTTTTAGGTCAAGTTTAGTTTGCAGAGGTACACCTGAGCATTTTTCTTTACTTCATTGAGTAAATTTGTATTGGATTGACTTCTTAATATTGGTTTTTCTTTATTTAATCTATGATTATGCATTCTATCTTAATTTCTTCTTGTATTTCTTCATTTTCTATGAGTAGCTAAATCTTTAGCTGAGGTTGTGACTCAACCCTAGTGTGGGTACTTAACGGGTAATTATTTTGGGGCTTGTTTGTGATTTGGTTAGTGATATTTAGCCTTATTTATGCTTAATCTCTAGAATTAATGGTTGCAAACATTGATTCATGCCTAATTAACCTAGTCTTTGCTTGAGAAAGAGAGACTAGGTTTAGCAAAACTTGGCTAACAAGGAACTGCGGTGAATTCAAGAAATTGATAGCCCCAATTAAAGGGTCGAATCTAAAGATTAAGACCCGACTTGAGCATATATCACTTGATTTATGCAAATACCCATTTGGACTTGAAAAAGCCAAATTAGGAAAAATCGCTCAAACTACCGAAAGGTATAGAGTAAGTAATTTCATGTGTCTGATGTACCACAAACCCGATAAATCAAACTTGCCCTATAGTTTACAGCCCGTTAGGTAGCCACCAGGTGGAAGTCACGACCCTAGATTCCTTTATGAATTGAAAAATATCCCAAAACCAAAAATATTATTCTTTAGTTTTATCTTTGCGATCAATAGAGTAAAGTAGAAGTAATATACCAATCAACATTGTGGAATTACAATTGAAGCCAAAACTTGCAATCAACTTAGATATACACCTAATCCCATATTCTAACTCCCTGTGGATTTGATCCCGACCTTTTGTTGGGTTATTATTTGCATCGACCGCCTTGCTACTTAATTGTTGTGTGGATTTGGCTATTTTGCGTCGTTGCCGGGGAGTTAAACAGATTTAGCTATATATCTAGATTTTTGTTTGTTTTGTCTTCATTTCCTCCCGAGTTACTAATTTTGTGTTTGAATTGATTTTAGGTACGAAAAAGGGCTCTCAACAATGATCCCATTGGAAATGTGCCATTGGGGGAGGAACTGGACAATGATGCAATAGATGAGGTTCCTCTTACACCTCAAGCTAATAGACGAGGATTCCTGCCTCATGACAATGTTCCCATCCCTCCCCCACCTCCACCAAGAGCAACGCACCGGGTGTTGCCAAACGAGGGTTATGCAAGTTCTATAGTACCGCCCTGTATTAGGGCGAGCAACTTTCAAATAACCAACGTCATGCTTACACTGCTTGAGCAGCAGGGTTTCTTCACCGGAGCTCCACATCAAAATGCCTACAAGCATCTCAAGGGGTTCATAGATACTTGTTGGAGGAGCAAGCAAACCAATGTCTCTGAGGATGCACAAAGGTTGAGGCTATTTCTCTTTTCTCTACTGGGAAAAGCATTGGACTGGTTAGAAAGGTTGCCCAACCATTCCATCCACACTTAGGATGAGTTGGAAGAAAAGTTCATTTCCAAATTCTTCTCTCCGGGATATATGGCGATGCTTAGGGATGAGATTCTTTCCTTTAAGCAAGAACTCAATGAGCCATTGTACAAGATTTGGGAAATATTTCGTACCAGGGTTAAAGAGTGCCCGAACAACGATATGACAGAGGCCATGATCCAACAGACCTTCTACAGAGGGATCAACACAACAAACCAAAGTGTGGTTAACCAACTCGCCGGGGGGAACTTCATGAACACGCCATATGCCGAAGCATGTGAAATACTTAATGAGATGGCGGATACCTCTTCGTCGTGGCAAAGTAGAGCTAATGTGCCACAAGGTGACCCTAATGTTATTCACCTACACAAAGAGCTACATGACCATGGGAAAGCTATTACCGAGTTGACAACTACCATGAACCAATTGGCCAAAGCCCAGCTTCAACAAGTTCAAGGGCCGAAACAAGTGAATGTAATGGAAGGTGTGAATATGATGGTAAACAAGAGGTGGCAACAAGTCAACAAATGCCAAACCGTCCGGAACAATTCATGCAAGATGATAATGGTTATGATCAAGGTGATTCATTTAATGAGCAAGACGAAGAAGTTCTATATGTCAAAAATTACCAAGGTCAAAGAAATAATGCTCAAGGACAAAACCAACAACAATGGAGGTCGCAAGGGAACCAAGGTAATTGGAACAACCAAAACCAACATGGAAATTGGAGTGGTGGTCATTCTAATCAAAGCAAATGGAACAATCAAGGAAATCAAGGCAATTTGGGTGGCAACATCAAAGCAATTGGGGAGGAAATAATCAAGGAGGGTGGAACAACAACAACAACAATAACAACAACAACCGGGGACCGGGTTTTCAAAGGCCTCCGATGTTCCAACAACTAAGCAATACACCTCCCTATCTTTCTCAAGGCCAAAGTTCTTCCAATGAGATGGGTATAAATGAAAACATATTTAAATATCTGATAGAGAAGAATGTCGACTCCGATGCACAAATAGCCTCACACAACACTTCTATTCGGAATTTGGAGGTTCAATTAGGCCAAATCTCATAAGCATTGAACGCTCGTCCTAAGGGGGCACTACCTAATAATACGGTGGTGAACGCGAAGGGTGGGAATAATACAGGACATGCTATGGGTGTGACTATTAGAAATGGAAAAGGTGTAGATGCTACAACCTCAAATCTAAGAAGGATTATGGATGAAGATGTTGTGGTTAAAGAGGATAAAATCCCAAGAAATATTGTTCAAGCTAATGAAGAAGTGAGAATTGACATAGATGAAAGTGTGGAGGAGACACAAGAAGAAGTGAACCCATCTAGGGAACACGTGATTGACATACCGGATCCGATGGTGCCAAAGGCTAAGGCACAACTGCCAATGCCTCCTCCTCTATACCCTCAAAGACTCGCAAAGCAAAATAGTGAGAACCAATTCACAAAGTTTATTGATATGATGAAAAGTTTGTGAAT
This sequence comes from Nicotiana glauca, assembly GCA_026770625.1. NCBI lineage: Eukaryota > Viridiplantae > Streptophyta > Magnoliopsida > Solanales > Solanaceae > Nicotiana > Nicotiana glauca. The sequence goes on along the minus strand of MU765724.1, from coordinate 28,603 downwards.
CAATGTGTCATTGGTTGAGGCATTGGAACAAATGCAGGGATACGCAAAATTCATGAAGGATTTGGTAACCAAGAAAAGATCAATAAATTGTGAGACCATCAAGATGACTCATCAAGTGAGTGATATTGTGCACTCAATGGCTCCAAAGTTGGAAGATCTGGGCGCTTTCACAATCCCTTGCACTATTGGGAGCACCGATTTCGCCAAAGCACTATGTGATATCGAGTCAAGTATCAACTTGATGCCCTACTCGGCGTTCAAGACTTTGGGAATTGGGAAACCAAGACCCATATCTATGAGGTTGCAAATGGCAGATTAGACAATGAAGAGGCCTTTGGGTATTATTGTGAAGTATTGGTTCGGGTCGACAAGTTTATTCTCCCAGCGGATTTTGTGATCCTTGATTGTGAAGTGGACTATGAGGTTCCTATCATTTTGGGTTGAACTTTCCTTGCTACGGGGAAGGCTTTTGTTGATGTGGAGGTCGGTGAGCTCACTTTTTGGGTGGGTGACGAAAAGGTGGTCTTCCATGTATGCAAATCAATGAGGCAATTGAATAGTAATAAATTTTGTTCATTTGTGGATTTGGTGACCAACGTGATAGCTAATGACACTAGTGCAACAATGAATGTTGAGGACAAATTGGAAGCCGTTTTGCTCAACCTAGATGATGAGGAGGAGAGTGATGGCTATCTGGAGAGTGTAAATGCATTGCAAGGCATGGGGTTGTACACTTATGAGCCCCAAAAGCAATATTTGGATCTTGAAACCGTAAGACTCCTCCAACAAAGCCCTCAATCGAGGAGCCTCCTACCTTGGAGTTAAAGCCATTTCCCCCATACCTCAGGTATGAATTTCTTGGCCCTTCTTCTACTTTACTAGTTATCCTTTCTTCTAGCTTATCTAACATGCAGGTAGAGTCCATATTGGAGGTTCTACAAAGGATAAAAAGATCAATAGGATGGACTTTGGCGGATATCCGAGGCATAAGCCCCGCCTTTTTGCATTCACAAGATTATTTTGGAGGAACGTGCCAAACCCTATGTTGAACATCAAAGAAGATTGAATAAAGCAATGCAATAGGTGATGAATAAGGAGATTATCAAGTGGTTAGATGCCGGGGTCATGTACCCCATTTTTGATAGTTCATGGACTTCTCCCGTGCAATGTGTCCCTAAGAAAGGGGGCATGACTGTGGTAACAAATCATAAGAGTGAATTGATCCCAACAAGAACCATCACCGGGTGGAGAATGTGTATGGTTTATAGGAAGCTCAACAAAGTTACTCGGAAAGATCATTTCTCGCTTCCATTTCTTGACTAAATGCATGATAGGTTGGATGGGCGTGATTTTTATTGCTTTCTTGATGGATACTCCAGTTATAACCAAATCCTTATTGCTCCTGAAGACCAAGAGAAGACCACTTTCACATGTCCCTATGGTACTTTCACATTCTCGCAGATGCCTTTTGGGTTGTGTAATGCACCGACAACTTTTCAACAGTGTATGATAGCTATTTTCACCGACATAGTGGAGGACATTCTTGACGTCATTATGGATGATTTTTCTGTGGTTGGGAATTTGTTTGAAGAATTTGGATAGGGTGTTGTCTAGATATGAGGAGACAAATTTGGTGTTGAATTGGGAGAAGTGTCACTTCATGGTTGAGGAAGGCATTGTCCTCGGCCACAAAATCTCAAAGCATGTTATTGAGGTTGATAAAGCCAAGATTAAGGTGATCTCCAAACTCTCCCCTACATCCATGAGGAGCTTCTAGAGTCATGGAGGTTCAATTAGGCCAAATCTCACAAGCGTTGAAGACTCTTCCTAAGGGGGCACTACCTAGTGATACGGTGGTGAACCCGAAGGGTGGGAATAATACGGGACATGTTATGGGCATGACTACTAGAAGTGGAAAAGGTGGAGATGCTACCACCTCAAATCTAAGAAGGATTATGGATGAAGATGTTGTGGTTCAAGAGGATGAAATCCCAAGCAATATGGTTCAAGATAATGAAGAAGTGAGAATTTACATAGATGAAAGTGTGGAGGAAATGCAAGAAGAAGTGAACCCGTCTAGGGAACACGTGATTGACATGTCGGATCTGAAAGTGCCAAAGGCTAAGGCACAAGTGCCAAGTCCTAATCCTCCATACCCTCAAAGACTCGCAAAGCAAAATAGTGAGAACCAATTCACAAAGTTTATTGATATGATGAAAAGTTTGTGAATCAACATGTCGTTAGTTGAGGCATTAGAACAAATGCAGGGATATGCAAAATTCATGAAGGACTTGGTAACCAAAAAAAGATAAATGAATTGTGAGACCATCAAGATGACACATCAAGTGAGTGTTATTGTGCACTCAATGGCTCCGGAGTTGAAAGATCTAGGTGCTTTCACAATCCCTTGCACTATTGGAAGTGCCGATTTTTCCAAAGCACTATGTGATCTCGGGGCAAGTACCAACTTGATGCCCTACTCGGTGTTCAAAACTTTTGGAATTGGGAAACTAAGACCCACATCCATGAGGTTGCAAATGGCAGATTGGACAATGAAGTGGCCTTTAGGTATTATTGATAATGTATTAGTTCAGGTCGACAATTTTATTCTCCCAGCGGATTTTGTGATCCTTGATTGTGAAGTGGACTATGAGGTGTATATCATTTTGGTGTAGACCTTTCCTTGCTACAGGCAAGGCTCTTGTTGATGTGAAGTCCGGTGAGCTCACTTTTTGGGTGGGTGACGAAAGTGGTCTTCTATGTGTGCAAATCAATGAGGCAACCGAATAGTAATGAAGTTTGTTCATTTGTGGATTTGGTGACCGACGTTATATTTAATGACACTACTGCAACAATTAATGTTGAGGACAAATTGGAAGCTGTTTTGCTCAACCTAGATAATGAGGAGGAGAGTGATGGCTTTGTGGAGTGTGTAAGTCCATTGCAAGGGCATGGGGTCATACACTTATGAGCCCCAAAAGCTATCTTTGGATCTTGAAACCGGAAGACTTCTCCAACAAATCCCTCAATGGAGAAGCCTCCTACCTTGGAGATAAAGCCATTGCCCCTTCACCTCAGGTATGAATTCCTTGGCCCTTCTTCTACTTTACCAGTTATCCGTTTTCCTTGCTTAACTAACATGCAGGTAGAGTCCACATTGGAGGTGCTACAAAGGATAAAAATATAAATAGGATGGACTTTGGTGGATATTCAGGGCAAAAGCCCCGCCTTTTGCATGCACAAGATTATTTGAAGAAACGTGCCAAACCCTCTATTGAACATCAAAGAAAATTGAATGAAGCAATGTAAGAGGTAGTGAAGAAGGAGATAATCAAGTGGTTAGATGCCAGGGTTGTTTACCCCATTTCTAATAGTTCATAGACTTCTCTCGTGCAATGTGTCCCTAAGAAAGGGGGTATGACTGTGTAATAAATGATAAGAATGAGTTAATCCCAACAAGAACCATTACCAGGTGGAGAGTGTGTATGGTTTATAGGAAGCTCAACAAAGTTATTCGGAAAGATCATTTCTCGCTTCCATTTCTTGACCAAATGCATGATAGGTTGGCCGGGCGTGATTTTTATTGCTTTCTTGATGGATACTTCGGTTATAACCAAATCCTTATTGCACCTGAGGACCAAGAGAAGACCACTTTCACTTGTCCTTGTGGTACTTTCTCATTCTCATAGATGCCTTTTGGGTTGTGTAATGCACCGGCAACTTTTCAACAGTGTATGATGGCTATTTTCACCAACATGGTGGAGGACATTCTTAAGGTCTTTATGGATGATTTTTCTGTAGTTGGGAATTCGTTTGAAGATTTTTGAACAATTTGTATAGGGTGTTGTCTAGATATGAGGATACAAATTTGGTGTTAAATTGGGAAAAATGTCATTTCATGGTTGAGGAAGGCAGTGTCCTCGGCCACAAAATTTCAAAGCATGGTATTGAGGTTTATAAATCCAATATTAAGGTGATCTCCAAACTCTTTCCCCTTACATCCGTTAAGGGAGTGAGGATGTTCTTGACTCATGCGGGTTTCAATCGCTGATTCATCAAGGACTTTTCCAAGGTGGTAAACTCATTGTGCAAACTTTTGGAGAAGGATTCCAAGTTCCATTTCAATGAAGATTGTATGAAGGCATTCGATTTGCTCAAGTTCAAGTTGACTACTACTCCTATTATTACCACACCAAATTGGAGCTTGCCTTTAGAGCTCATGTGTGATTCTAGTGCTGTTGAAATATTGGGTCAAACAATCAAAAAAATCTTCCATCCGGTCTATTATGCTAGCAAGTCCGTGAATGATGCCCAAGTCAACTACACAGTGACTGAAAAGGAGCTACTTGCTATTGTCTTTGCTATGGAGAAGTTCCGACCATATTTGATGGGTACTAAGGTGATTGTTCACACCGACCATGCGGTGCTTCGATATTTGATGAGCAAGAAATATTCTAAGGTAAGGTTGATGCGGTGGGTGCTTCTATTGCAAGAGTTTGATCTAGAGATTCAAGACCACAAGGGTAGTGAAAACCAAGTGGCAGAGCATTTGTCCCAGTTGGAGGAGGAGGGGAGTCCACACGACGGCCTTGAGATCAATGATTCATTTCCCAACGAGCAACTCCTATTCGTTTCAATAATTGGGATACCATGGTTTGCCGATTTAGCCAACTAGCTTGTGAGCGGCATGTCCCGAATGTTTTATTCAAACCAAAGGAAGAAGCTCAAACGGTATTACCTTGATTATTATTGGGATGAGTCATATCTCTATCAAATATGCACCGATGGTATGATCCAGCGATGTGTACCTGAGGAGGAACAAATGGGTATTCTTGAGGCTTGCCACTCTTCACCATATGGTAGTCACCATGGTGGAGCAAGAACGGCGACAAATGTTTTGAGTTGTGTATTCTATTGGCCTACACTCTATTAGCCTACACTCTATAAGGATTCTAGTGAGCTTGTCAAGCGTTGTGATGAGTGCCAAAGAGCCGGTGGGATTTCTTAGAAGAATGAAAGGCCTCTCACCACAATTTTGGAGATAGACATCTTTTACGTATGGGGTATTGATTTCATGGGACCGTTTGTTATCTTTTGTGGGAACAACTACATTCTAGTCGTGGTTGATTATGTTTCCAAGTGGGTTGAGGCAGTTGCTTTGCCCGACAATGAAGCAAAGAGTATGGTGGCATTCTTGAAGAAAAATATCTTTACAGGGCTTGGTACTCCGAGGGTCATTATTAGTGATGGGGGTTCGTATTTTTGTAACTGAGCTTTTGATACCTTACTCACAAAGTATGGTGTCACCCCTACCATCCTCGAGTAAACGAGCAAGTTGATGTCTCCAACTGGGAGATCAATAGTATTTTATCAAAGACTATCAATACCAACCAGACGTATTGGTCAAGAAAACTTGATGATGCTATTTGGGCTTATAGAATGTCCTACAAGATGTCGATTGGGATGTATCCATATCAATTGGTGTTTGGGAAGGCGTGCCATCTTCCGGTAGAACTTTAGCATAAGGCCATGTGGGCTTTGAAAAATTTGAACCTTGAGTGGGATGTTGCAGCAAATCTAAGGGTGTCACAAGTGAATGAGCTTGATGAATTCTGGTATCATGCCTACACATGTACGTCCCTTTACAAGGAGAAGATGAAGTACCTCCATGACAAGTACATCCACAACAAGGAGTTCAAAGAAGGTGATCTTGTACTTTTGTTCAAAATCAGTTAAGAATGTTTCCGGGAAAGTTGAAATCAAAATAGAGTGGGCCCATTGAAGTAGTGAATGTAACCCCCTTTGGTGCTCTAGATTTGAAAAATAAGAATGTTGAGGTCTTTAGAGCTAATGGGCACCGGGTTAAATATTATCTTGGCAAGGTTGATTATGGCCACATTGTGGCGGTGTCACGCCCCAAATACGAGGGGCGCGACCGGCGTTCAACCGGGTATCACCAGTCAAGCGGACCTGGGTGCCTTTTCTATCCCACATGTTACCCCGCATTTTTCATTACCTATTAACCAAGTTAAAATAGCCATTTATAGGAGGTGGACTCCATTAACCAAATTCTATAAATCTATCAATAATAATTTCCATTTCATTTTCATTAGCAATTTCATTCACCATAATACAAGTATTCCAAATTTTATACATCATTGCCAAACATCAATATTTATCTTTTAAATTCCCATGCCCGAAACTACCCACAACCTGTCTACGGAGCTTCTAAATATAATTGAAGAATAATACGGAAATGCCGGCAACAAGGCTACGGCTATACCTTATACAAACATCAAAACAAGATCCCGAAACAAAATTGGCATGAGCCACATAGGGCCCCAAAAGGAAAGGAGCTCAAAGAATCAGCTGACGGGAAGTGATGAGGAGCTACGATCGGTGGACTGAAGTACCTGCTATGGATCCACCTACAATCATAACACGAATGTAGCGCCCCCAACAAAAGGGACGTCAATACATTTGAATTGTACTGGTATGTATGAACAAACCTTGCACTAAGTAAACTCAAACCATACACAAGTTGCAGGCAATAACGGAATCAATAATCGAATACACACATCAATGATTTCACAATTTGATACACTAGTAGAGAACAGTAATAGAAGCAACAACCAAACACACATGAAAGGAACAATCAAGCCAAACAAGTTTACAATCTCTCCTTTTTCCCTTCAACATTTCCACATCAATGATTTCACAAGTTGCTCATATTTTGTTTCAATAGTGATTTCGATCACTTTCCACCCTTATTACCTCGGCCACCCTTATTACCTCGGCCACCCTTATCACTACAACCCATACCTTATTACTTCGTGTTGCGGCGCG
>MU765724.1:7407-21167 GCA_026770625.1 Nicotiana glauca | reverse complement strand
CTTCTTAAGAACAACCACAACAATTTACAAGTTTCCATAACCATCAATACCATTTTCCTTCATTTTCAACAATTCTTATGCAATTTAAGTCACCACAATAATTTCCCACAACGAGCCAAATATGTTATTACCACAGTTGTTCCAATTGCATCATTTATGATTTTCCTTCCATCATTTGTTTCTCAACTCTTACCACATAACACTTTCACAATCATGCATTTAGTTCATTGTCAATTACTTACACCATTAAAACACAAACACACAATAAAACCAATCAAACACCCAACAAACCAACCACAAGAATTTCACAAACAATCCACGTAGATATCACACACCAAATATTCATACACCAAATAAGGTGATTTTACGAAGGTCAAAGTTAGCCATACATACCTCAAGGAGCTTTTCCTTAAGTTACTACAACGTTCCGGAAATTCTAGCAACTTCAATCTATTTTGAGACATAGTAAAATTGAGAAAAAATTAGAAATATATTCATAACTCTAGCTCATTTGAGCATTTTATCAAATACTAGATGAGCATCTTGATTTCAAATCCCCTTTTCAAGATTTCCTTCATTCCCTAACCCAATCTTACTTATTTAAGTTAAACAATCTTCCCATAAACCTAAGTTGTACATGCATGTATACACAATACTAATACACCCAAGAATCATACCTCAATAACCCATCTTATACTCCAAACTCGAAATTAAAACCTAGGGTATAGAATCTTACCTCTTAGATGAAGATCTTGTGATTGGGTTCTTTGATTCTTGAAGATTGATGCAAGGTTTGGATGATTTAAATGTTGGGTTCCTCCTTCTCTCTCTAAAATACTCTCACCTCTCTCTAAAATCAGTAGGAAATGACCCCAAATGAAGCCCCAAAGGCTATATATCAAAATGGGGTCGGGTTATGAAAATTAAAAAATTAACCCTGCGATGTCAATTATGCTATCGCAGAATGGGTATGCGGGCCGCAGATTCGTCGCAGAACTCGTTGCCCAGAACTGAGCTGTTCTGCCTCATTCTGCGACCATTCTGCGATCACAGAATGGGTTTTACGGTCTGCAGAGTTCAATCTGCGATCACAGATTTCACACAGACTCGCATTTTTCCAGCTTTTGGTAATTTGATCATAACTTTGTGTAGGAATGTCTAAATGACGAACAGTTTGAAGCGTTGGAAACTAGACTCAAAGAAATTTCATTTGATAGGTTATACAGCACCTAAAACATTATATATATTTATATATGATCGTTCAAAGTATGGACTAGTGCAAGATCATTGGGAATTTTAACCTATTATGGACTTTTCCAATTTTTCTTTAGACTTAGGCCTTTTCTTGGACCCCAAATCACTTACCATAAGACTTATACACATATTTACCAAATCCAATGGATGTACACCATATTAATAGCACATCAAAATATTATAATAAGCCTACGTGACACCATGAAATCCTAAATTACTTAGCAAAAATTTTCGGGGCCTTACAGGCGGTTCTTCATTTCAATTTATTGGTAATTTGCATCGTGATGCGATGTTAAATCAAGAGTTTCTTAGAAGGCAACCCATGTCTTTTTCTTTCTTTTATTTTCCTTCTTTTAGATAGGCTTGGTTTTGTGCTAATCAGTTTGTAAGTGTAAACAGGAATAGGTGTGCATTGCAGGGACTCTGTGTATGAAATTTAGCAAAGTGTCAAAATGCATGACCTCTGAAGTTTGTCTGTCCAAAATGCTTAAGGAAATGCGTCCGCACACATTTTTTGTGGTCCGCACTGATACTGCAGCCGAACTCATTTTTGTGCGATTCGTGGCCAGTCTTCTCAGAGGCCAATAAGGAGTGCGGTCCGCATCAAAATTATGCGACCGCACTCATGTGAAAAGTCGGGTCCCACGAGTAAAATGTATAAATAGGACTTCTCCCTTTTTTTACACTTTTCGCTCCTCCGAGACCTAAAGACTAAACTTGCACAGTAAATCTCCTTATTGCACTCAAATTGTTCAGTCAATTCATCACCTGCATCTTCATTATTGGTGTGTTCAAATTCCTCATCCGATATTTTTTTCTTTTATTTGCTTTTGCTCTTACATTTAGGGTTATGTCCGTGCTAAAAAAAGTCAGAGTTTTGTTATTTCTGCTTAGAAATCATGTGGGTAGTTTTTGTATGATAATTGGGGTATGGGTAATTAATTAATGGGGTATGACTGCTAAGACCATGACCATCTGAGACCAAAAATTGCATGAACCCTAGGTCAATGCTGGTGATTTTTGAATTATGCGGTCGCACACATTTTTGTGCGGTTCACAGTGGAGGTTGCACGGCCGCACTCATTTCTGTGCGGTCAATAGTCCTCCATGTTAGGCAGCAGGTGAACTTCACTTATGCAGCCACACGCGTTATTGTGTGGTCCGCAATGGACTTTTACGAGTGCACTCATTTTTGTGCGATCCACAATGATGGAACTTCAGAGACCCCAGTAGTCTGAACCTGGGGCTCTACAGCCGAGCTCACCTTTGTGTTATCTAAAATGGGTACTCTGCGACAACACTCAGTATTGTGCGGTCTACAATAGGCTGTCTGCGGCCGCACTCATATTTGTGCGGTCGACACTGCCTGTCTGAGACAATTTAACTGCAACATTCCATCATGCTTATGTATATACTTTGAGCTTCAATTGTGATTGATCTCTAATTCTTATTTACTGCAGATAATGGTTCGCTCACATGGTAAAGGCGATCTATTAAAAGGGAGGGCAGAACCCTCCCGAGGCTGAGGTCGAGGCAAAAGCAATCTCCCTCTAGCAATCAAAAGACCATAAGCAAGAAAGATACAACCAGTAGAGTCCCTGATACCTCAGAGACCAGTGAGTATGTCCCATCTGGAGAAGCCTCTAAAGGTAACTTCATGAAAGCACAGCTGGAAGCCCAATCACAACAGTTCCCTAGGAGACTTCATTTAGTCGAAAAGTCTTCTTCAACTGCGAGTTCATCCGAGAGTTTGGAAGAGGGAAAGTCAAGATTCTGAACCATCTTCCTCTCATACTCCCCCAGCTCCAATAAATGTAGATGATGATGATGTCCTAGATGATGGGAGAGGGGAAGACATTACAGTGGCAGGGTTAGAGAGGTTAAGGAGACCAAAGATTTGGGATGACCATTTGGTCAGTGAAAATGTCTTTCAAAATTGCGGGAATTGTGGCGACAAAGGTCGCTCACTCTTGAGTGACAATTCTTAATGACAGACTTGAGCAAACACAACCCTAATGTCCTCAGGAAATTCTAAGAGCGGAAAGGTTGAAGCTGGTTCACCAACAAAGTTCTTGATGCAAATGAGTACTTGGTCAAGGAGTTCTATGCAAATGTTGCTCGCATCAATAAGGGAACGAAGGTGACAAAAATGCGGAATCTGAAAATCCGCTTTGACTCTTGTGCACTAAACACGTATGTGGGGTTTGAAGAAGTTGAGGCAGTGTAGTATTTGGAAAAACTAGCCATGGGTGATGCAGTTCGTCTGTGGTTGGCTGAGATTCTGGCAATCCCAGGGTCAACTCCTTTGTGGCTCAGAGCTGGAGTTCTAATTTTTCGGGCCACCCTAAATTTTGAAGAAAAAGGGTGGCAAACATTCGTGTGTAGTCGAATTGACCCGTTCTTGAATGAAAACACGCTTCCTATTCTCCGTATAGTCTTGGTGGCTTCTATCATGGTGGGGTATCGGATAATGTTGGTGCCATCATGTCCACCAATGTCACTTTAGTTGTCCAGAAGGGAGAGAGATCCTACCTGTACCCAAATTTCTTCATCGAGTACTTCTAGGATCAAAGGGTGGAGTCCAAGCATTATGATACCAGTGTGAAGGCCAAAAAGCCTTTCTTCTGGTACCACCTTCAAGGAGCTGACAACCCTAAGTTCAAGGGTAAAGCTACTACCCCCACTACCCATTCTGAGGAGCCAGTGGTAGTGGTTACTAATTCAGCTGGCGAACCCTCCACAACAGCCGGTACTTCCACCGGGACAGCAACCATGCCACCTCTTCATCTACTAGACCTCCTACTTTAGCTAGACTTTCAGCACCATTGCTAGTGCCAACTTTATCAACCTATCCTCAGACTGCGATGTGAGTCTCCCAGACATTGGCGAGTGTCAACAATTGGATACAGGCAGCTACTACAAAGCTAACTGATATATCCAGTGTTGTTGCAGCACAGTCCGTATCCCCCAGCACAACCATAGGTACCTCCTTCAGTGGAGGAAGCATTGAAGAAGATTCTAGAAAACCAAAAGTCTATTACAGATACTCTAATAGCACATGTGAAGGCTATTGTATACTTGACCAAGCAGGTCAGGAAGATGAATAAGTTTCAAGCATCAAAAAGATTCGTGGAGAAGTTGACAAAGGAGGTTGCGAAGTTTACATTTGCAGGGGACCTACTATTGAACCTACTCATGGAGCCAACTATTTTAGCAGCACAGGCCGAACCAGAGGCAGCAGCCAGCGAATCTGGTGAGCCGGTTGCCACATCCCACACCACTGAGAAGATGATACGAATGCTCAACAACCCAGTTGGCCCACAGGCTGGTGATGATGAGATACAGCTGAGGCTGAGGTTGATGATCCTATGCAGACAGATACCACATAGTGAGTTCTCTTAACTCTCTACCCTTTCCATATTCTTATTTTTGTTAAGCATTAGGGACAATGCTTGATTTTCATTTGGGGGGTGGTATATTCTGATGATTTGACATTTGGGTTGCAATAAATTTGATACTATTTTAATTTAATCTTTATTTTCGTTTGGTATGTGTCACACCTCCTTTTTTCGAATAGCTTTTATCGGCTTTTACTACACCCCGGGAAGGGATATAGTAAGAAAGGAGTTTTTTCCAATTTAAGGACAATCGAAACGGGATTCGTTTTTACTTAAGATTCAGAGTCGCCATTTGGGAAATTTATGGTGTCCCAAGTCACCGTTTTGAATCCCGAATCGAGGAAGGGTTTGACTCTATTCAACAGTCGCGAACCAGAAATCCGGGTAAGGAATTCTATTAACCCAGGAGAAGGTGTTAGGCACTCCCGAGTTCCGTGGTTTTAGCATGGTCGCTCAACTGTTAGATTTGGCTATAATATTTGATTTTAATATATGTTATCCTATTTGTGCAATTTTAGAATTAATTACTGCTTTTTTGTCAAATTATTTTATTTAAGAAAGTGAACGTCGTTTAAGAACATGTTTTCGGATCACGTCACATGAAATGCACCCGGATCCTTGACATATTCTTATTCGACGTTTTCGGATTTGGATTTGCATTTGGGTTGCATGAAATGCACACCCATATTAGGAAGGTAAGATTATTAAAAATCGCGCCTAAAACGGCTAAAGTGTTGTTATCTTTTGGGAAGGCCGTGAAATTCACTAAACGACCTATCCCGAATACTAAGTATTTTAGTAAGTAATTAATGAGGGCCCCGTAATTGTGTATTTGATTTGGCGAGGCTCATCTCATTATTATTTATTAAAGGCCAAACTAAAATAGCAAAGTTTTCTATTTTTCATCTCTAAAGGTTAATTAACTCATGAATACAAATTCAAATCTCAAATTCAAGTCCGGATTCAAACAAAAGGATAAACCTTTTAGCTTGAACCCGCTACCTAATTCAGAACTTGATTTCATATTAATGAGTTAATTTCCATTGTTCCTAATTGTATTTTCAGTATAAAAATGCTTTTGGGCCTCAAGAGATTTGGCCCAGTTATGCTATATAATTTTTAATTCCTAATTATTATCTTTTAAATATTATCATGTTTGAGCTTTTCAATTTTTCGACTAATAACGCAGTAATATATTTTTTTGGGCTTCTTTCTTTTATATATACATATATACCCAGCCCAATTGGAAGAGTATTGAGTGATATCCAGCGAGTATTTGAACCAAGCCATTGGGCCCAGACAAGTGAAGTAAGGATCGAGCCTGTACCATGACAAAAGCTCTTTAATCAATTACGGATTCCTTAGCTTAGTTTGGGCTATCAGACAATTGCCTCTTATATCCATGAATTATAGCCTATTTTTTACTGGAATTTGAAATCAAATGCAGAAATTATACTTTTAACAATTACTGAACTAACAAAATAAACGAATTACCAAACATCTTAAACTTTTGACTAATTTTAAGTCTGGATTTCAGTTTCACAATAATCTAATATCTATCAAATTCAAATATTATAAAACAAAATCTAGTTAAACCAATTGATATTAACAAATAAACTAAAAGGAACTTCACAGTCCAGTTTTTTTTTTAAAATACAACTCTGCTGATATCAAAATTGACTAACTAATTTTCATGCTCTCATTGTCATGAAGTATAACAAGGAATCGGCTATATCTAATAAGGAATCTAATCATTTCACTATACATTCAATCTCACACAAAATGTAATTGTTAGCCTAATACAATTGAAATAAATTCACATGAGTTAATTGACAATCGCTATTAAGATGCAATGAGCAGAAGTGTAGAACTCAAACACGTATGTATTTCATAAACTTCAAACGATCCTTTCACATGAAGATAACTTCAAGCTGAAACAAAGTAATACCTGGAATTTCAGAATTAGAAAAAAATATAATCGATTAGCAGTAGGATGAGCAACAGCAGTATCAGCAACACTTTACAGCCAGCAGCAGGACAAGGATGAAAATGCAATCACAGCTTCAATACATCAGAATTAAGCTTCAAATTGAACTAAAATCAATGAAACAGTGATGTTTTAGGGTTTTTCTACTGTTTTTGAATTTTTTGTAGTGTTGAACTTTTGAATTTTGGATCTAAAGAGGCAGAATTTAGTCGGGAGAGGTTTTTTTAGATTTTCAGATTGCCAAAAACTTATCCAATGATGCACATTGATGTCTATTTATAGATTTAAAAATTGAGGGAACTTTGAATTTCAGATTTTATGATTTAGTCCCCTTTTTATTTAAGTTTCACCGTTATTCTTTTACTTAAAATTCAATTGACTAACCTTATTTATGAATAATTATGTTAACATCCCATCTAGAACCTTCTAACCTAATATAATTCCCTATCTACCCCTACTTCACTTAAAGATCTACTCTATTGCCATTTTAGGATTCCCAAAATACCCCCACTTCCTTAGGTTTATTATCATTAACCCTTTTTATGTACCCAAAAGACACCTGAATCTAGATCAGATTTACTAAGTGCCCTACTACTTTTACCCTTTTAACACCTGAATTATTAAACTATCAGACTAATATGATTAATCAACTACTAATTAAAAAATCTAATCAGCTATGCCCAAACATACTATTACACTATCAATTAATCAAACAACCGATGAAAGTAACAATTAATTACTGCATTTTCAACTAGCCACTGAACAAACTATAAACCAAAAGATTTAACTAATTGCTTACTAACTCTAAATTGATATCTACAAGTCTACAACATAGAAATTATGCTAAGAACATGTATCGCTAACTATTTTCAATTTAATAAAAATCAACAGGTAAAATAAAAAATAAAGACCAAATCAGAAAACAATAAAGCATGAAAAAGAAAGAAAATGAAAGTAGAACTCACTGATGTAACGAAAACTCTGGCCAGCCATTTTTTGAGAAAATCTTTCGAGATTCTTGACCCGTAACATCCCCAACCATGTGTTTTCATAAGAAAACACGTGGTTAAGGATGTTATGGTCAAAAATCATAAAGATTTGAGCTTGAGTTCTTGGCCAGAAAAACTCAAATTTGAATTTCGACGAGTTTGAGCAAGATTCGAAGGAAAAGGTTGGTAGATTAGAATAAAGGATGGGAAAAGGAGTCTATGGTGTGAATTTGGGGTTTTTTGGCATACTTCGAGTCTTGGCCGGAAAACTTCAGTTTGATATTCGAAGCTTTCCGGCAAGATTCGAAGGAAATCACTTGGAGGAATGGAAAGGGGATGAGAAGAGGAACAACGGGTGTTAATTTGGTGACCATTGGCATAAGTTGTGTTCGCCGGCGGTAGGGTTCCGGCGACACATTTTTGGATATTCGAACAGAAGGAGGGGGTTTCGAAGGAAACGGGATAGATGGGTGGACTCAGGAGCTCAAGGCGGTCCTAGGGTGTGTTTTTGGGGGCGGTTGGCGTGGGTATTGTTTCCCGCCGGTAGGGTTCCGGCGGGGTCTGTGAAGGGATTAGAGGGCGGCTCAAGTTGAAGAAGACGATGAGGGAGAATATTTTCTGATCTTTGATTTTTGATATATAATACATATATTAAAATGTAACAAACATCCGCAGCCGTTAGATTAAATCATTTAAACGGTTCAGATTCTTTGGGCTTTAAACGACGTCGTTCCACTTATAAATGAGATCGGGTCTCAACCGTTAGATCAAGGTGATGAAGGGTCGATATTAACCAAAGCCAAACGTCGTCGTTTCATTTTTAATGAGTTCAAGCTTCGACCGTTAGATCACCAAGTTTCAATGGCTGAGATCAAATGCCCTTTTAAACGGCGTCGTTTGGGCTAAAGGTGGGGCGGACTGGGTCGTTTAATTTGGGCTTGGGGGTTTTTAGGTTTGGGTTTGGGTAATTAGCCCAACATTATTTACCTTCATATATTTTTTGTATTGTATTTTCACTTTGTGTTTTGTATATTTTTTCTGATTTTATTAAATTGTGCAATTAAACTAAAACTAATTAAATTCTAAAAATTTATTTAATAGCTATTTTATAGTAATGTCCGATAAAAACACTAAAAATGCTATTTTTTATTTTTCCTTAAATTGTTCTAAAATGCCTTAATACTAAAATTGTAAAATTAAAAATCCTAATGGATATGCATATTTTTTGTATTTTTAATATGAATTATTATACAACTAATTAACACAAAAAATGCAACAAATTTCAACAAAAATTGTAAGAATAATGAAAAATCATTTTGTTTTGATTTTAGGAATAATTTGCTTAGGGCAAAAATCACGTGCTCACAGCTGCCCCTCTTTGCCCGGAAACATGAAGAGTTTTCGTGCAAAGACAAGTGAGCGGTAATGAGGGATTTTTGCCCATTCGCATATTCCATGTGAAGCATTTTGAAAAGTTTGACCGCACCCTGCTTCAGAGGTTGCCTACATATCCGACGCTAAACAGGAATCAGATCAGTGTAGTTCAGGAATGTCTGGTAGCTGTGACTACCAGGAACTGTGATCTTACTGCTGTTGCAGCTGTTACTGCTTGCTGACCCCCTTATTACACCGTCAAGATAAAAGAAGCTAGCCTAAGCTATAATCTAGGAATTACAAGAAATCCTATCTATGCCTTCAAACTTCCTCTTGTGTTGTCTTGAACTTGTATCTTGTGCTCTTTCAATGGAGTTCTGGCTATTGCCTTGGCGATGTTTTGAAACATGTGTCCATTCTTCAGATGGACTCCTGCTTGTGACTACTTGAAAAGGTATTCCCTTGTTCTCCAGGTGGGCTCCTGCTTGCGATTGCTTGAATATGTATTCCCTTGTTTTCCAGGTGGGCTCCTGCTTGCGATTGCTTGAAAAGGTATTCCCTTGTTCTTCAGGTGGGCTCCTGCTTGCGATTGCTTTAAAAACGTATTCCCTTGTTCTCCAGGTGGGCTCCTTCTTGCGATTACTTTGAGAAAGTATTCCCTTGTTATCCAGGTGGGCTCCTGCTTACGACAAAATAGACAAACAAAGAAAATTTTCTGCCCCACTATGGTGACTGGGCATATCGTATTATCAAATATTAAAATTAAAAGCTAGAATTTGGATTGTACTTCCCTTGTTTTCCAGGTGGGTGCTTGCTTGTTATAAAAAGATATTCCCTTTGTTCTTCAGGTGGGCTCCTGCTTGCTGCGCTTGAAAAAATATTCCCTTTATTCTTCAGGTGGGCTCCTGCTTGCTGTCTTTGAAAAAGATATTCCCTTATTCTCCAGGTGGGCTCCTGCTTGCTGAATTTGAAAAATATTCCCTTGTTCTTCAGGTGGGTTCCTGCTTACAACAACCATACAACGAGGAAAATTTTTTCTGCCCCAGTTTGATAACTGGGCGCATTATGTTACTGAATGTTATCTTGAAGGATAAGAGCTGCATTGTACTTCCCTTGTTCTCCAAGGGGGTGCCTGACTGCTGCACTTGAAATGTATTCCCTTGTTCTTCAGGTGGGCTCCTGCTTGCTAACTTTGGAAAGTATTCCCTTGTTATTCAGGTGGGCTCCTGCTTACAAAGAAAAATTCTTTCTGCCCCTGTTTTAATCAAAGAACGATTTGTTAGTATAAAATGGTCGTTAGCTGCTGGCATCCTTGTTGGCTATGTTCCCGCTTCCGAACTTGCTCCGACTTGCTTCTTTGAACTTGCTCCGACTTGCTATGACTTCCCGGCTAATTTTCAAACCCTCTGATCCTGATGAACCAAATATTTTACCTCATACTACTTTCATGATGTTTCCGTTCCCTTTTGTGAAACTTTGCTTCTCCCTCCAATTATCCGATTACCCTTCTGATGGAATTTTCATTGGTCCTTCCTGTTTTACTTTCTTTCGATATGTTACGATCTCGCTGTGCCACACAACTGGGAAGCTGGTAATTAGCTTTGACTGACACGTCTTATAGACAGATTTCAAGAAAAATGAAATGCAATGACCTCAAAGTTTTTGAGGATAGAAAGACTCTGAAAAGAGAAAGAGGACATGACTTATATGAGTAGAAAGGCTGATTCCTTTGATCATGCCATGCATTTTGGATTAACCAGCCTAGTTTGTCCAACCAATCAACTGTCAATTGCCACATTTACTGTTCCATACTTCACAACCCGATCTTCACCAAAAACCTGAACCTTGCTTGTTTTGCCATGTTTCAAACCCCTTTCAACCACAGACTTCTTTCATTTGCAAAATCTGAAAACTCACTTTCGCCTTACGGTGCCCGTGAGGGTTTTCACCAATAAGACTCTCTCATTTTATTTCTCTCAGCTTACATCGCCTTACGGTTCCCGTGAGGGTTTTCACCAATAAGACTCTCTCATTTTATTTCTCTCAGCTCACATCGCCTTACGGTGCCCGTGAGGGTTTTCACCAATAAGACTCTCTCATTTTAAATTTTTCCTTTCTTTTGGTACCAGAGTGTTGTCCACAACATGATTCACCTTACCTTCTTGTATTGACATTTCTTAGAATTGATCAGAAGGTCTTTCTTTGGACCGTAATGTGGCTTTTGGATAGGTTTAGAAAGAAAGTTATAAAGGCTCAAAATATTTCAACGTGGGTTCAAAAATTACAACTTTCGGAATCATATCTTTCGCAACAAACATAACTTCTGCCCCAGTTTCATTCTTGGGGATCCTTGGGCTTTTCTTTTGTTGTGACTGAACCTCAATGAGGCTGCCTACGTACCCTTTCGGGATCATGTCAAACATAGTTCAGGTCATAAAATCGCTTCATTGTTGCGATGTTTCCTTCCTTCCATTCTTCTTCTTTCTTTTCTTCTTTTCTTTTCTTTTCTTTCTTTTCTTCTTTTCTTTTCTTTCTTTTCTTCTTTTCTTTTCTTTTTCTTTTTCTTTTCTTCTTTTCTTTTCTTTATCTTTTTCTTTTNTGGGGCAGAATTTATGTTTGTTGTGAAAGAAAATATAATAAGGCTCAAAGGGATAGCAATGGATAAAGTATTTGGATAGCAGAACAAAATGCCTTCATCATTTCAATCTCAAAACATGTCAAATACATAAAGATAAAGAAATCATACATAATATCTCTTGTCTGTATCAGAATTGATAGCCATTTCTGCACATTTCCCTTCTACATATGTTAGATACAATGCACCATTGGACAACGCTCAAGTTACAACAAATGGCCCCTGCCAGTTAGGAGCGAACTTTCCTTTAGCTTCAGCCCAATGAGGTAAGATACGCCTCAATACCAATTGTCCGACTTCAAATTTTCGTGGACGCACTTTCTTGTTATAAGCTCTGGCCATTCTTTGTTGATATAATTGCCCATGACATACTGCTGCCAATCTCTTTTCATCAATTAAGTTCAACTGTTCCAAACGGGCTTTGACCCACTCATCATCATTAATTTCTGCCTCCGCAATAATTCGAAGGGAGGGTAATTCAACTTCTGCAGGTATCACTGCCTCCGTTCCATACACCAATAAATAAGGAGTCGCCCCTATTGAAGTGCGGACAGTAGTGTGATATCCTAGCAAAGCAAAGGGTAGTTTCTCATGCCACTGCCTGGATCCTTCCACCATCTTCCAAAGTATTTTCTTGATATTCTTATTAGCTGCCTCAACTACTCCATTCGCCTTAGGACGATATGGTGTGTAATTTTAAACTTCTGACATGTCTCCGCCATTAGATGACTATTGATATTGGCACCATTATCTGTGATAATCACCTTCGGAATTACGAACCGGCAAATGATGTTTGCATGTACAAAATCAACTATTGCTTTCTTGGTCACTGATTTGAAAGTTTTCGCCTCAACCGATTTAGTAAAATAATCAATGGCAACCAGAATAAACCTGTACCCATTAGATGTTGCTGGCTCGATCGGCCCAATGACGTCCATTCCCCAAGCAACAAAGGGCCATGGTGCTGACATTGCGTGCAACTCAGATGGAGGAGAATGAATCAAATATCCCTGTACTTGACACTGATGACACTTGCGTACGAAACTGATACAGTCTCGTTCCATAGTGATCCAATAATATCCTGCTCGAAGAATCTTTTTGGCCAGTACATACCCACTCATATGAGGTCCACAAACTCCTGCATGTACCTCAGACATGATAGCTGTAGCCTGTTTAGCATCCATGCACCTTAATAAACCAAGATCTGGAGTTCTTTTGTACAACACTCCTCCGCTAAAGAAAAACCCACTTGCTAAACGTCTAATGGCCCTCTTTTAGTCCCCTGTGGCTTGTACCGGATATACTCCCATTCTGAGGTATTCTTTAATATCATGAAACCATGGCTCCCCATCAAGCTCTTCCTTCACCACGTTACAATAGGCATGCTGATCTCGGACCTGAATCTGCAATGGGTCCACATAAACCTTATCTGGATGATGCAACATCGACGCCAAAGTGGCCAAATCGTCAGCAACTTCATTATGAATCCTTGGAATGTGCTTGAAATCTATTGACTGAAACCGTTGGCATAGTTCATGCAAACATTGCCAGTAAGGTATGAGATTTAAGTCTCGTGTCTCCCATTCTCCTTGAATTTGGTGTACCAAAAGATCCCAGTCGCCCATGAACAAGATCTCTTGTACACCCATATCTATAGCCATCCTCAAACCCAAAATACATGCCTCATATTCAGCCATGTTATTAGTGCAATAAAAGCGAAGCTGAGCTGGAACAGGGTAATGTTGTCGTATTTCTGAAATAAGTACCGCTCCTATCCCAACGCCTTTATTATTGGCAGCCCCATCAAAGAATAGCTTCCACCCAGGTTTTTCATCTTGCTCCGGTTCGTCAATGTACATTGCCTCCTCATCAGGAAAATATGTTTTCAATGGTTCATATTCATCATCAACTGGATTCTCTGCTAGGTGATCAGCCACTTCTTGTGCTTTTATCGCAGTACGGGTCATATACACAATATCAAATTATGTGAGTAGGATTTGCTATTTAGCAAACCTCCCTATGGGCATGAGCTTCTGGAAGATGTACTTCAATGGATCCAATCGGGAGATGAGATAAGTGGTATATGCTGACAAATAATGTTTCAACTTCTGTGCCACCCAAGG
>MU765720.1:135770-162377 GCA_026770625.1 Nicotiana glauca | reverse complement strand
CGAAATCCACCCGAGGCCCTCGGGACCTTAACCAATTATAACAACATGTCCCACAATATTATTCAAACTTGTTCCAACCTTCGGAACACCCAAAATAACATCAAAACATCAAATCAGCATCGGATTCAAGCCTATGAATCTCAAGAACTTTCAAATTCCACATCCGATGCCGAAACATGTCAAAACTAGTCCGAATGAACTCAAATTTTGCAGACAAGTCTAAAATGACATAACGAAGCTACAGCAACTCTCGGAATTCTATTTCGACCCTCGGATCAAAATCTCACCTATCAATCGGAATTCGCCAAAATGCTAACTTTGTCAATTCAAGCTTAATTCTACACCGGTCATTATAAAAATATTCCGGACACACTCCTAAGTCCCAAATTACCTAAAGAAGCTATCCGAACCATAAAATTTGTATTTCGAGCGCTCTAACACATAAGTCAATATCCAGTTGACTTTTTCAACTTAAGCTTCCTCAAAAGAGACTAAGTGTCTCAAACCTTACCAAAATCATTCCGGAATGACTTTAAATTTTGCACACAAGTCACATTCGACATTACGGACTTTTCCCAACTTTCGGAATCGAATTTCGACCTCGATATCAAAATTTTCACTTCCGGTCGAATTTTCTCAAAAACCTTCAAATTTCTATATTTAACCAAATGACTTCAAAATGACCTCCGGAGATCTGAATTCACTTCCGATCGCGCTCCCAACTCCAGAATCACCGTACGGAGCTATTCCCAGACTCAGAATCCCAAACAGACATCTATATCACTGAAATGCCTTCCAACCCAAATTTATGAAATTCTTCTAAAATACTAACTTCCACAATATACGCCAAAATACTCATGGGTTATCCAAAATCAAATCCGGACATACGCCCAAGTCCGAAATCATCATACGAACATGCTGGAACTTTTATATCCCGATTCCGAGGTCATTTACTCAAAATTTCAATCTTAGCCATTTTCTTCAACTTAAGGTTGCCGCAATGAAAATTTTTCTTTCCAATTTGACTCCGAATTTCCCGAAATTTAATTCTGACCATACGCACAAGTCAATATATCTAAAATGAAGTTGTTCATGACTTTCAACTACTGAACGACGCGCTAGAGCTCAAAATGACCGGTCGGGTCGTTATACTCTTATACCTTGGGATTGATATTGTTCAACAACTGCCTAAATATGCACTCTCTTCCGAGTTATGCACACTAAATAGGCACAATTAATTGAGGATCCAGTAAGAGAAAACTACTTAATTATTCATAATGAAAAAATTACAAGAAAATAAAAGAGATAAAGAACTATAATATTTTTGGGTGATCTCTCACACTTGTTCCTCCTCCAAAAGTAATCTAAAAACAAGCTTCTTCTATCTTGGGCGAGCTTATACAGCTTATAAGGGTTTTACAAAAGTTTTCCCGAATTGACACTTTGGCCTCCAAATTTTTAGGTTCGTGAACAGTTCACCGTGGCCGCGACGTGGACCGCGGTGAATACTGCCCAGTCTATTTTTGTGTTTTATCTTCCGCACGCTGCACCGCGATCCACCGCGGTCGCGGTGAACCTTTGTCCGGGTCATTTTTTTTGCTCCTTTGTGTTCGGGTACTTCTTGAATGGGTGTTTTCTTCACATTATCGCCTCCAAATACTTTATGTTGCTTCCTCACATATAATATTCCCTGCAAAACCAAATAACACTATTTAAAGCATTTTGTTGGCAATTTACCTTATAAAACAACAACAAAGCATGAACAATTAAGGTGTAAATATCAACTATATAGCTTACTATCAGTAGTCAAGATACCAAAAAAGATGTTCGATATTAATTACCATTCTGATTATATATAATATTTAGCATTTTTTATATGTACATGTATTTATAACACATTAATAAGATAGTAAAAATTTAAATATTGTCATCTCAATTTTGATTAATCCTTTCAAGTAATAATATTATTTATCTGAAAGATATTATT
Organism: Nicotiana glauca; assembly: GCA_026770625.1. Taxonomy (NCBI): domain Eukaryota; kingdom Viridiplantae; phylum Streptophyta; class Magnoliopsida; order Solanales; family Solanaceae; genus Nicotiana; species Nicotiana glauca. Next base: position 160,390 of record MU765720.1, on the reverse strand, counting down.
ATTACTTTATAATTATTTAATATTTCAATTGGTTAATTTGATTTTTTTAATTTAATTATGTAATTATACATGTCTAACCAAACATGACAATGAGAATTATGTTATGATAAACAAATAAGTCATTTTAATTACAATACTATATAATTACCAAGGTGTATAATTACTACCCTAGTAATTATACAGTCTGATAATTACACATGGCTATCCAAACAGACCCTTATCATAAGTTTTAGGTGACCTATTTGCTTCTTGGATCGTTGTTTAAAGTTTACCCTCGATTAAAATGTAATTAAAATATAATAACTTTTCAATGCGAAAATAAAATTTAAATAAACATACCTATGCCTATGTCTAAAATACAGCAAAACTCAAGTACAATGTGCCATAATCCCATACATCAAGGCTTAGAAGTAAATTACACTATTTATACTGTCAATACAATATTTTTATGAATAGTTACTTGTCGTTGTAGGTCAATTTAATATGATACTGTAAAAAAAAGTTTACAAGGTCAATGCACAAAAGTTAAACTTGTTTAAGAAACATCCATATTAAGCAGTAATAACAAGACGAGATTTTTACACAAATAAGAGGTTAAATTTAATATTTACTTTTTTGAACCGAATACATAAATCATACACTAATTATATATTAATTATACAATTATATACTTATTATATATGGATTGCATATATATTATATATTCATTGGCTATTTTTTGTTTATATGATTGGTTGGATGGCTAATTGGGTTAATTTTCTAACACAATACTCTTCATGCTAACCCTGTTGCCGCTCAATATTGGGGCATTTGCATCTATACTCGCTTTTTAGGTCACCTTTTAACTTATACTCGCTTTGCAAAACAAATTACAAGCGTACCCACTTTTTGAATAACTTCAGACATACGGCCCTAAAGTAGCAAAAGTTTATGTCTGAAGTTTGAATTTCAATATGTTTCGCCTGAAGTGTAGCAAAACTTCAGATATTTTTGCATGATGTTTGGCCTGACTTGAAAAGGCAATCATGCAAACTTTAGTTTATAGTGCAAATGGCAAACTGCAGTTCAATAAATCTACAACATGTTTTGGCTGAAGTTTTTGTTTGTAATTGCTAAACATTAGCATTTTGGTAGCTAAAGTTTTGTTCTGTATTTGCTAAACTTTAGCATGTTTTAGCTGAAGCTTTTTCTGTGTATACTGAACTTCAGCATGTTTTAGCTTAAGCTTTGTTCTGTTTGTGAAGAACTTCAGCATTATAATAGGGCCGTGCATAATTTGGTAAATACCGAATTACCGTACCGAAACCGAATATTTTGGTATTTGGTATTCGACATTTTGGTATTCGGTATAGTATTTGGTTTAATTTTAAAAAAAATATTGGTACTAGGTATGGTATTTGGTATTTTAAAATAAAATACCGAAATATAGATAATGTACCAAAATATATATTATATTATACAAAACGCATATTATTAAATATAGCATAAATATAAAGAATCTAAAATTTTATTTTTCATTACTCTCTAAGTCTGTTAATTAACTCTAAGCAAATAACAAGATATTTCTAATGATCAAATTTATTCCTTTATGTGCAATTTTCTCCCTCTAGGTTGATATTTGATAGTTTTGGATAAAATTTTTGTCAATAAATATTTTTAGTTTTGTACTTTTGTGTACTTTAATTAAGAATATTATAGTCTATGACTCAACGCACTAGTTAGTATTTAAACCGAATAAACCGAAATTACCGAACCGAATAAATCGAAACCGAAAGGAGAAAAATCGAACCATACGAATTTAATTAGGTACGGTATTGGTATAGCATTTTAAGAAATCGAATACCAAAAATACCGAACTGAAATGTCTAAATACTATATCATACCGACCAACGAACACCCCTACATTATAGGGCTGAAGTTTGATTTGCATTTGCTTCAGCATTCATAGAGCTGAAGTTCTATGATGATCCAAAAGTTCATCACTTATTTTAAATTAAATTATGTATTTGTGAGGCTTTGAAAACCTCATTTAGAGTCACCTCGATTTGCGCACGCAGTCCAGGCGCGTAGCTGGAAAGCTTAAATATGAAAATATATGAAAAATGGTAAAATTTAGCTATAAAATGAGCTAATTTGACTTCGATCAAGGTTTCGGATAAACGGACCCGAACCCGGATACGGACCCATAATTTGACGGTCCTAGAGGGTCCGTAGGAAAATATGGGACTTGGGCGTATATCCGGAATCGAATTTCAAGGCCCCGAGCCTGAGAAATAAATTTTTAAAAGAAAATTATTTTCTGAAATTATTTAAGAAAATTTGAAATGAAATTTGATTAGAACATGTTAGTCCCGGGCCCGTATTTTGGTTCCGGTGCCCGATACATGTCTTATATACGATTTAAGATGCTTCTATGAAATTTTGTGAAAAACGGATATCATATGACGTGATTCGGACCTAAATTGTTAAACTTGATACTTGATGAAGTTTGAGAAAAAGTTCTTGATTTTGAGGTTTAATTCGTTGTCATTGAGGTTATTTTGGCGATTTGATCGCATGGATAAGTTAGTATGATGTTGTTGAGTTAGTGCACATGTTTGGTTAGGAGCCCCGAGGTCTCGGGAAAGTTTCGGGTAGGTTTCGTAAGGTCTTAGGCTTCAAAACACAGATATTGCAGGTTCAGAGCAATCTCACTTCTCTGAACCCGCCAGCGCGGTCTGCGGTCGCCTTTGTGCGGTGCTCGGAGGAGGGGGCCAGCGCGTTCTGCAGTCACCTTTTTGCGGTGCACGGTGGGTGTTGTGCGGCCGCACTCCATTTTGTGCAGTCCGCACAGTGTCACAGGCCCTCAGGTTCACTGGGCTATACGGCCGCAGTCAGTTTTGTGCGGTCCGCACAAGGGGTCTGTCAGGGGTATAAATAGCCGGGACTTTCAGTTATTTTACAGTTTTCAAGACCCTAAAAACATAAGAGGCGATTTTCCAAACAACCTTTCTTTTCCAAATCAATTGTAAATCATTTTTAACTAGTTTTCTTTAATCATTAACATCTTTTAACATGATTTCAACTTAAAATCAAAGATTTTCATGGGAAAAATTGGGTGTTTTGGGTAGGACCTAGTTTTTTCAAAAGTTGGGGATTTGAACCTCGATTTGAGGTCTGATTTCAAAATAAATTATATATTTGAGTCCTTGGGGGAATGAGTAATCGGATTTTGGTTCGAACCTCGGGTTTTGACCACGTGGGCTCGGGGGCAATTTTGACTTTTTGGGTAAAACTTTGGAAAACTCATTTTCATGCATTCAAATTGATTTATTTAGCATTTATTGATGTAACTAAGTAACTTGTGGCTAGATACGAGCGAATTGATAGTGGAATCACGGGGTAAAGCCATACTTGAAACTTGAAGTTGTGTTCGAGGCATCGAGGTAAGTGTTTGGTCTAACCTTAGCTTGAGGGATTAGGAGTTGAGTCCTATTTGTTATGTGATAATTGTTGAGTACGACATATAGGGATGGTGACTAGTATCTATACGTTAGTGTCTAGCATGACCGTAAGTCCTTATATTGTGAATATCACGATTTCGTTGTATCTTCTATGCCTTGGTGATGATTTCTATTTATTGTGAAACGTTTGTGTAAGTAATGGTGACCTTAGAACATCGAGGAGCATTGGCTCAAGTTGTAATACGAATTGTGAAAGCATATGAGAGGATTGAACCCTTTGGAGCACTGGCTCAAGTGGTAAAACTAGTTATGAGATAAAAGTGAAAGAAAGAGAAAAAGTTGTTAAACTATTCCCTTGCCGGGATATTGTTGCTTTGTGGATTATATCCCTTGCCGGGATGTTGAGATTATTGATGTTGTTCCCTCGCCGGGATATAATTATTTAATTGTTGTTCCCTTAATGAGATTCTATTATTATTTTTACTTATTCCCTTGCCCCTTTGTTTGTGATTGTTGTTTGGGTGAGGAAGAGTGTTAAAGCACGAAGGGCGATATCGTGCATTGTTTGTTATTGTAAGGATAGAGTGTAAAGCACGAAAGGTGATGCCGTACCGCACGATGTACCATTTCGTGCCAATTTCATTAATTATATGGCGAGGAAAGAGAGTGAAAGTATGAAAGGTGATGTTGTGCACATTTCTATTATATGATTACTTTGGTGAGGACGAGAATAAAAGCACGGAGGGTGATGCCGTCCACACTTTGATTCTGATTCTTTAAAGGTATTCGTGTTATGTTGTTTCCTTCGTTACTAGATGACTTTCTATTTGGACTTGTTATCTCCCTGCAACATGCTTCCCATCCCATATTGATTGGCTATTACTGTATTTTCTTTTCTGTTGTATATACATATATATTTGAACTGCACAGGTTTAATTGGTAGTTTGGTCCTAGCTTCGTCACTACTTCGCCGAGGTTAAGCTAGACACTTACCAGCATATGGGGTCAGTTGTGCTGATACTACACTCTGCACTGTGTGCAGATCCAGGAGCAGCTTTCAGACAGTAGTTGGAGTGCTTCCTTTAGTCCACCTGGAGACCCAAGGTAGACTTGCTGGCGTCCGCATGCCCTGCATCTCTCTCTATATCTATTTCCTATTTCATTTTCTTTTATTCAGAAACAATGTATTGTTACTTCTTCAGACCTTTTATGTAGTAATCGTAGATAGTCTGCGACCCTGTGACACTAGGTTTTGGGTATTTGAGGTTTTTGAGAGTTGTAATGGACGTAGCCTTAAACTATACAATTGTTGACTTCTGCTTATTTATATAAAATTCCCCTGTTATCATATTGTCGCCTTTTGTTTGTTAAAAAGAGCAACACGAAAGTGTAGCAGGTAGTTAAGGTTTTGCTTGCCTAGCTCCCATTGGTATCAGAGCTCTAGGTTACATGGGTCTCACAGTTCACAGACAAGCTCAGTAGAGTCTGAGGATCGGTACACAGACTTCTGTATTTATCCCCCAAAGGCTACAGAGTTAGGAAAAACTTCACATTTATTCTTTCCTGTTGTGCGGTTTGGTTTCTCAATGCTAATTGAATTTCTACTATGTTCTTTCGTAGATGGTGAGAACACGAGCTTCCTCATCCATCGCTAAGCAGTACAAGCCCCCAGCAGTAGCTCCCATGAGGTCAGAGCTCAGCCCCAAGCAGTAGCACCAGTGGCGGAGCCTCAGGTTGACTTTGATGAAGAGGTTCTAGCCCCCGTAGTTCCGGTGGGCCCATCTCAGGTCCTAGAGGGGTTTAATGCTACTCTAGTTCTTTAAGATGCTTTGGTCCGATTAGTGGGCCTCATGTAGAGTGTCACCCAGGTAGGTTTACTTCCGGTAGCACCAGCCATTTCTCAGGCTGGAAGAGGAGCCCAGACTCCTGCTACTCGCACTCTGAAGTAGGTAGCTCCCCAGTTTCAGACTCCAGTGGCTCAGCCAGCTGGGGCAGTTCATCCAGTTCCCGTGGCAGTAGCTCAGAATGGCGATGGTGCGGCCATGTCTGTCGATGCTTTGTGAAGATTGGACAGGTTCACCAAACTCTTCACTACTACTTTCAGCGGTGCATCTACTGAAGATCCCCAAGATTATCTGAACAACTGTCACGAGGTTCTTCAGAACATATGTATTGTTGAGACCAATGGGGTTGATTTTGCTACATTTCGCTTGTCTGGATCCACCAAGACTTGATGGAGGGATTATTGCTTAGCTAGACCAGCATGATCGCCAGCCTTGACCTGGGAGTAGTTCACGCAGCTATTTCTGGAGAAGTTTCTCCCTATTACACAGCGAGAGGCCTATCGGAGGTAGTTCAAACGCCTTCAGCAGGGATCTATGGCTGTCACCAGTATGAGACCAGATTCATAGATTTGGCTCGCCATGCCCTTATTATACTTCCCACTGAAAGGGAGAGAGTGAGACGGTTTATTTATAGACTCATTCAACTGATTCGTCTCCAAATGGCTAGAGAGGCTGGGAGTGAGATATTCTTCTAGGAGGAGGCCAATGTAGCCTAGAGAGTTGAGATGGTACTGTTACATGGGGGTGGTCATGGAGCAGACAAGAGACCCCGCCATTCAGGGAGATTCAGTGGTACCTCATCTGGAAGTAGAGATTCATATGGTAGAGGACATCCTCCTAGGCTCTTTCAGTCAGCTCTTCAGGTTTCTCACGGTGCTTCAGGTAGTCGTGGTCCTCAGATGCAGTATTCTGATCAGCAGCCTTACAGTACACCACCAGCTCCTATTAGTACGCCATCGATCCAGAGTTTTCAGGGTGGTCATTCAGGTCGTCAGGGCTAGCAGTCTTAGAAACCGACCGCTTGTTACACTTGTGGTGATATGAGTCACATTGCCAGGTTTTGCCCTCGAGCACCGAGTAGCTCTCAACATCAGAGTTTCTGTGCTATAGTTCCGGCACCAGGTGTTCCACTGACCGCCCAGCAAGCTAGAGGTAGGGGTAGAGGTGCTAGAGGTAGAGGTAGAGGATTTAGAGGTGGAGCTCAGACCGCTAGAGGAGGAGGCCAGCCAGCTGCAGGCCGTCCCAGAGATATAGCCCAGGGTGGTGGGGCCTAGCTATGATGTTATGCTCTTCCACCCAGGCCCGAGGCTGAGGCTTCAAATGCGGTGATCATAGGTATTGTTCTGGTTTGTGATAGAGGTGCTTTAGTGTTATTTGATCCAGGGTCTACATACTCGAATGTGTCATCTTATTTTGCACCGTATTTGGTTATGCCTAGTGATTCCCTGAGTATCCCTATATATGTGTCTACATCGGTGGGTGATTTTATTGTGGTATATCGAGTCCATTATTCTTGTATAGTTGTGATTGAGGGTCTTGAGACTCGTGTGGAGTTGTTGCTTCTAGACATGGTCGATTTTGATATTATATTGGGGATGGACTGGTTATCACCTTACCATGCTATCTTGGACTGTCATGCCAAGACTGTGACCTTAGCCTTACCGGGTATGACTCGTTTAGAGTGGAAAGGGACTCCTGGTCGTTCTACCCGCAGTGTTGTCTCGTATGTGAAGGATCGGTATATGGTCAAGAAGGGATGTTTGGCCTATTTAGCATATGTTCGTGATTCTAGTATTGAGGTCCCTTCTATTGATTATGTGCCTGTTGTTCGTGAGTTTCCTGTTGTTTTCCCTTCAGACCTGCCGGGTATGCTGCCCGACAAGGATATTGACTTTTGCATTGATGTGGCTCCAGGAACTCAGCCCGTTTCTATCCCGCCGTATCGTGTGGCTTCTCCTGAGTTGAAAGAGTTAAAGGAGAAGTTGCAAGACTTGCTTGAGAAGGGTTTCATTAGACCTAGCGTTTCGCATTGGGGTGCACCAGTGTTGTTTGTTAAAAAGAAGGATAGGTCAATGAGAATGTGTATTGATTACCGGCAATTGAACAAGGTTACAATCAAGAATAAGTATCCATTACTGAGGATTGATGATTTGTTCGATCAGCTTCAGGGTGCCAAGGTATTTTCAAAGATTGTCTTGAGATCTGGCTACCATCAGTTGAGGATTAGGGCATCCGATGTCCCAAAAGCAGCATTCTGCACTCGGTACGGGCATTATGAGTTCTTGGTTATGTCATTCGGTTGACAAATGCACCAGTAACTTTTATGGATTTGATGAATCGAGTGTTCAGGCCTTATTTGGATTCGTTCGTGATAGTCTTCATTGATGATATATTGATATATTCACGCAGCTAGGAGGAGCACGAGCAGTACCTTAGAGTGGTTCTTCAGACTTTGAGAGATAGCCAGTTATATGCGAAGTTCTCGAAGTGCGAGTTCTGGCTGAGTTCGATTGCATTTTTGGGTCATGTTGTGTCAGCAGAGGGTATTCAGGTTGATCCGAAGAAGATTGAGGCAGTCAAGAACTGGCCTAAACCAGCATCAGCTACAGAGATTTGGAGTTTCTTGGGATTGGCAGGCTACTATCATCGATTCATGGAGAGGTTTTCATCTATTGCAGCCCCGATGACCAGGTTGACCCAGAAGGGTTCCCAGTTCAGATGGCCGGACGAGTGTGAGGTGAGCTTTCAGAAGCTCAAGACAGCTCTGACTACGGCATCAGTGTTGGTTTTGTCCACAGGTTCAGTGCCTTATACAGTTTATTATGATGTTTCTTGTATTGGGCTTGGTGCAGTGTTGATGCAGGATAGCAAGGTCATTGCCTATGCTTCATGGCAGTTGAAGATTCATGAGAAAAACTATTTGGTTCATGATTTGGAGTTGTCAACCATAGTTCACGCATTGAAGAATTGGAGGCATTATCTGTATGGCGTGGCATGTGAGGTATTCACGGATCACAAGAGTATTCAGTATTTGTTCAAGCAAAAGTATTTGAATTTAAGGCAGAGGAGGTGGTTGGAGTTGTTGAAAGATTATGATATCACCATTTTATATCATCCGGGAAAGGCCAATGTAGTGGTTGATGCTTTGAGTAGGAAGTCAGCCAGTATGGGCAGTCTTGCTTATATTCCAGTTGGTGAGAGACCGCTTGCTTTGGATGTTCAGGCTTTAGCCAATCAGTTCGTGAGGCTGGATGTTTCTGATCCCAGTCTTGTGATAGCTTGCACGGTCGCTCATTCTTCATTGTTGGAGCGTATCCGTGATCGACAGTATGATGATCCCCATTTGTGTGTCATTAGAGACACGGTGCAGCTCGGAGGTGCCAAGCATGTTACCTTAGATGATGATGGAGTTTTGAGATTGCAGGGTCAAGTTTGTATGCCTAATGTGGATGGACTCCGAGAGTTGATTTTAGATGAGGCCCATAGCTCCCGGTACTCTATTCATCCAAGCGCCGCAAAAATATATCAGGACTTGCGGCAGCATTATTGGTGAAGGATAATGAAGAAGGATATCGTCGCATATGTGGCTCGGTGTTTGAATTGTCAGAAGATTAAGTACGAGCATCAGAGGCCCGGTGGTTCATTTCAGAGGATTGAGCTTCCCGAGTGGAAATGGGAGTGGATCACTATGGATTTCATTATTGGATTCCCGCCGACTCGAAGGAAGTTTGACACAGTATGGGTCATTGTTGATAGGCTGACCAATTCAGCATATTTCATTCATGTGACAGTCTCCTATTCTTCTGAGAGGTTAGCTGAGATCTATATCCGGGAGATTGTTCCCCTTGATGTTATGCCCGTATCTATCATTTCGGTCTAAGGTACGCAGTTTACCTCGTGCTTCTGGAGAGCAGTTCAGCGAGCGTTGGGCACACAGGTTGAGTTGAGCACAATATTTCATCCCTAGATGGATGGACAGTCCGCGTAGACTATTCAGATTTTGGAGGATATGCTCCGAACCTGTGTCATTGACTTTGGAGGCTCGTGGGATTAGTTTTGCCTTTAGTGGAGTTTGCCCACAACAACAGCTACCAGTCGAGTATGCAGATGGCTCCTTATGAGGCTTTATACGTTAGGCAGTGTCGGTCTCTGGTCGTATGGTTTGAGCGGGTAGAGGCTCGGTTGTTGGGTACGGATCTGGTTCAGGAGGCCTTGGACAAGGTTAGGATTATTCAGGATAGTCTTCGTATAGCTTAGTCTAGGCAAAAGAGCTATGCCGACCGCAAGGTTCGAGATTTAGCTTTCATGGTCAGTGAGCGGGTATTGCTTCGAGCGTCGCCTATGAAGGGCGTGATGAGATTCGGGAAGAAGCGCAAGCTTAGCCCTAGGTTCATTGGTACATTTGATATTCTTGATCGAGTGGGAGAGGTATCTTATAGACTTGCATTGCCTCCAAGCTTATCAGCCGTGCATCTAGTGCTTCATGTGTCCATGCTTCGGAAATATCATGGCGATCCATCCCACGTGTTAGATTTCAGCACTATCTAGTTGGACAAGGACTTGTCCTACAAGGAGGAGCCGGTGGCTATTCTAGACCGGAGGTTCGTCAGTTGAGGTCGAAGAGTTTTCCTTCTGTTCGTGTCCAGTGGAGAAGTCATCCTCCTGAGGCATCGACCTGGGAGTCCGAGTCCGATATGCGGAGCCGTTATCCCTATCTTTTCCCCGACTCAGGTACTTCCTTCTTATTTTCATTCGAGGACGAACGGTTATTTTAGAGGTGGAATTCTGCATTTGTGAGGCCTTGAAAACCTCATTTAGAGTCACCTCGATTTGTGTGCACAGTCTGGGCGCGTAGCCGGTCAAAATTTGTGAAAAATGGTAAAATTTGGCTTTAAAATGAGTTAATTTGACTTCGCTCAACATTTCGGTAAAACAGACCCGGACCCATGATTTGACGGTCCCGGATGGTCCGTAGGAAAATATGGAACTTGCGCGTATGCCCGAAATCGAATTCCGAGGTCTCGAGCCCGAGAAATGAATTTTTAAAAGGAAATTGTTTTCTGAAATTGTTTAAGGAAATCTGAAATGAAATTTGATTAGAACATGTTAGTATCGGGCCCGTATTTTGGTTCCGGCACCCGGTACAGGTCTTATATATGATTTAATATGCTTATGTGAAATTTTGTGAAAAACGGATATCATTTGACTTGATTCGGACCTAAATTGTTAAACTTGATACTTGATGAAGTTTGAGAAAAAGTTCTTGATTTTGAGGTTTAATTCGTTGTCATTGAGGTTATTTTGGCGATTTGATCGCATGGATAAGTTAGTATGATGTTGTTGAGTTAGTGCGCATGTTTGGTTATGAGCCTCGAGGGCTCAAGAAAGTTTCGGGTAGGTTCCGGAAGGTCTTAGGCTTCAAAACAAAGATATTGCAGGTTCAGAGCAATCTCAGTTCTCTGAACCCGCCAGCGCGGTCCGCGGTTGCCTTTGTGCGGTGCGCGGAGCAAGGGGCCAGCGCGGTCCGCTGTCGCCTTTGTGCGGTGCGCAGTGGGTGTTGTGCGGCCGCACTCCATTTTGTGCGGTCCACACAGTGTCACAGGCCCTCAGGTTCACTGGGTTGTGCGGCTGCAGTCGGTTTTGTGCGGTCCGCACAGGGGATCTGTCAGGGGTATAAATAGATGGGACTTTCAGTTATTTTACAGTTTTCAAGACCCTAAAAACGTAAGAGGCGATTTTCCAAACAACCTTTCTTCTCCAAATCAACTGTAAGTCATTTTTAACTAGTTTTCTTCAATCATTAACATCTTTTAACATGATTTCAACTTAAAATCAAAGATTTTCATGGGGGAAATTGGGTGTTTTGAATAGGACCTAGGTTTTTTAAAAATTGGGGATTTGGACCTCGATTTGAGGTCCGATTTCAAAAAAAAAATTATATTTGAGTCCTTGGGGGATTGGTTAATCGAGTTTTGACCACATGGGCCCGGGGGCAATTTTGAGTTTTTGGGTAAAACTTTAAAAAACTCATTTTCATGCATTCAAATTGATTCATTTAGCATTTATTGATGTAACTAAGTAACTTGTGGCTAGATACGAGTGAATTGACGGTGGAATCAAGGGGTAAAGCCATACATGAAACTTGAAGTTGCGTTCGAGGCATAGATGTAAGTATTTGGTCTAACCATAGCTTGAAGGATTAGGAGTTGAGTCCTATTTGTTATGTGATAATTGTTGAGTACGACGTATAGGCATGGTGACGAGTATCTATATGTTGGTGTCTAGCATGACCGTAAGTCCTTATATTGTGAATATCATGATTTCGTTGTATATTCCATGCCTTGGTGATGATTTTTATTTGTTGTGAGAATTTTGTGTAATGAATGGTGACCTTAGAACATCGAGGAGCATTGGCTCAAATTGTAATACGAATTGTGAAAGCATATGAGAGGATTGAACCCTTTGGAGCGTTGGCTCAAGTGGTAAAGTGAGTTATGAGATAAAAGTGAAAGAAAGAGAAAGAGTTGTTAAACTATTCCATTGTTGGGATATTGTTGCTTTGTTGATTATCTCCCTTGCTTGGATGTTGAGATTATTGATGTTGTTCCCTCGCCGGGATTTAATTATTAAATTGTTGTTCCTGCCGAGATTCGATTATTATGTTTACTTATTCCCTTACCCCTTTGTTTGTGATTGTCGTTTGGGTGAGGAAGAGTGTTAAAGCACGAAGGGTGATGTCGTGCATTGTTTGTTATTGTGAGGAAAGAGTGTAAAGCATGAAGGGTGATGTCGTGCCACACGATGTACCATTCTGTGCCGATTTCATTGACTATATGGCGAGAAAAGAGAGTAAAAGCATGAAGGGTGATGCCATACACATCTTATTTATATGATTGTTTTGGTGAGAACGAGAGTAAAAGCACGAAGGGTGATGCCTTGCACATTTCTATTATATGATTGCTTCGGTGAGGACGAGAGTAAAAGCACGAAGGGTGATGTCGTGCACACTTTGATTCTGATTCTTTAAAGGTATCCATGTTATGTTGTTTCCTTCGTTACTAGATAACTTTCTATTTGGACTTGTTATATCCCCGCAGCATGCTTCCCCTCCCATATTGACTGGCTATTACTGTATTTTCTTTTTCTGTTGTATATACATATATATATTTGAATTGCACATGTTTAATTGGTAGTCTGGTCCTAGCCTCGTCACTACTTCGCCGAGGTTAGGCTAGACACTTACCAACACGTGGGGTCGATTGTGCTGATACTACACTCTGCACTGTGTGTAGATCTAGGAGCAGCTTTCGGACAGTAGTTGGACAAGCAGATATATAATCAGTAGGCTAGAACGCATAACAATATCTCAAGTTTCAGCATTCAGAAAACGAAGGAGAAGCAGGAGGAGGGGGATGAGGAGGAGGAGGAGGAGAAAGAGACCCGAAGTTGTTTAAACAGTGAGTACAAATTAATTTTTTTTTTTAAAGTGGGTATAGGTTTGGTCGCCCCGTGCAATTTTTAGTAAAAATATCACGGGGCGCCCTATTTGGTCGCCCTCATTTAACCTATACCCATTTTTTTAACTTTTAACTTGTACCCACTTTTTAAATAACTTCAGCCTCGTTTCTCATCCTCCTTCGTTTTCTTCTTCTTTCTTCTGTTGCTATTGGTGCTGCTATGGAACTTCAATTCATGAGATGATTTCCATAAATATATTTATCAGATTATTTAAAAATAAATTATAAATAATTACGTAAGTTTATAGACAATAATTTATGAATATTTTTACGTACGTAAGTTAGTAGACAATGATAATTCTGTTCTTTTCACGTTTATTTTTTCCAAAATTTATGATTTAGATACTGTTGACAATCTTATTATTTATCTAGTATGTTAGAAAGCTTTTTCAAAAACTTGAGCTTATATAGCGCTGAAGTTTTTACAAATGAACTAAATAACTTGAGCTCAAGAGCTGAAGTTCGCTAGTTACAAAACAAAAACTTCAGCTCTTCGCCAAAAACTAGAAAATTCCAACTTCTAGAATCGGTGCTGAAACCTATCAAATCAAGTCCGATTGACCTAAAATTTTGCACACAAGTCATAAATGAAACAACTGACCTATTCCAACTCCTAGAACCAAAATTCGATCCCGGTAACCACAAAGTCAACTCTCGGTCAAACTTCTAAATTCCCAAAACTTTTAATTTCCAACTTTTTCAACTTCAAGCCTAAATTAACTACGAACCTCCAAATCACTATCCGGATACACTCCTAAGTCCAAATCACTCAAAGGAGCTACAGAACCATCAAAACTTCATTTCGAAGCTATTCACACATAAGTCAATATCCGGTCAACCTTTTCAACTTAAGCTCCCGATCTTGAGACTAAGTGTCTCAACTCATTCCGAAATATTCCTGGAACCAAATTAAATACCCCGACAAGTCACATAACAACAGTTAAGCATACAATGAGCAGTAAATGGGGGACGGGCTACAACACTAAAAACGACCGGCCGGGTCATTACACTCGCCTTATACCTAGACGCAGAGGTATAGTTATCTTGCTTTACTCTAAATATTGTTTGATAAAGCTCTCTTACCATTTGGTAATTTCACTAACTCATATGTGTCGTTCTCATGGAGTGACTTCATCTCATCTTGTATGGCTTCTATCCATTGATTTTTGTGAGTATTTTGCATGGCTTCATCATAAATCTCAGGTTCTTCCATATCGGTCAAAAGTTCATACTCATCAAGAGGATAGTGCTTGAATCTCCCTTATTATGATCGAAAAACAAAAACTTTGAAATTCGCCAGTTATAAAATAAAAATTTTAGCTCTAAAGCTGAAGTTCGCCAGTAACAAAAACAAAAACTTCAGCTTCGCCAGCTACAAAACAAAAACTTCAGCTCTAGAGCTGAAGTTCGCCAGTTACAAAAACAAAAACTTCAGCAATTACAAACAAAAACTTCAGCAAATAGAGAACAAAACTGTAGCTAGTATGCTTAAGTTCAACAATTACAAATAAAAACTTCAGCACGCTTGGTTCACCACATTTGCTACTTCAGGCCCGTCTAATAGAATGCTGAAGTTTTGCGTGATTGTCTTTGCTACTTCAGCCCGTTATGCTGAAGTTATGAGAAAAAGTGGGTACGCTTGCAATTTTTTTTTGTAAAGCGGGCATAAGTTAAAACGTGATACAAAAAGCAGATATAAATGCAAATGCCCCCAATTTTTACCTCAATATTGGAGATAGTCCTATTAAAAATTCAATCACTTGATAATTGAGATTCTTCTCTTGTTTTAAGTTTTAACCACCCATTAACCTAGAGAGAATTTTCATTAGAAAATGCAGCTTTACTGTAGTGGACAAAGTTCGTTTTCAATTCACCTATGTATCTTTCAATATTTACTAGTGCTAGTGTACGTGCGTGGCACGTATATATAACATCCTTAAACTAAAACTTCCATATAAGAAAAAAAATAATATGCAAAATAGAGAATAACGTTAAAATAACAGTCGTTTAGGTGACAAAACAAAGTGTGATACATAGACGCAATAGTTAGATATTTTTAGAACTTGCAAAAATAAACTGATCAGTTAAGTTAGTTATATATTATATTAATTACATGTATTTTATTTTATGAGATAATAATATTTTAGTATTTTATAGAATCTAGCTCAATTTCTCTTTCATGAACGATGTTGTCGGCCCTAAAAACTTCAAATTATTTATTTAATGCTGAAAGAAAATGATGACTCTTTATCATTTAATTATCTGGATGCGTATTAACTACAATAAGAATAACTTACTAAGTAAAATATTTAATCGAAGGAACTAATGAAAAGGTCCTTTAAACCAATCAATATATTTAAATATAATCGATGATTTAGAGTTGTAAAAGGAATCAGAAACTCAAAAGAGTAAATTTACAGAAAATAAAAAATACAAATGAAGTACTTATAACTTCAATGAGCTATATATAGTCAAACTACGTATAGACATATAACGCAAAGATTAACGGCAAAAATTCGAAAAGAAAATATTCATAGAAAATATAAATCAAATAGTTAATTTTAAACATTAGTTTGAATAGTAGAAATAGATTTATAGCTAAGAGCACAAAATGTAGTTCGACTTCATTAGGTCCTGCACTAAATTTAGTGCAATGCAATTGGTCATTAGTGGAAGGATGATTCAAACTTTCTTCAGAATTGTTGAGCGCAACCTTTATGTTTAATGCAAACAATACAAAAGCGCACTTAAAAGATATATTTGCACTCTAGCCTAACTTGCAATAACCATTGGTTTTGAGCCTACAAGTTTGATATGAAAATAAATTATAATTTATAGTCTTATTGTAATAATGAAACGACAAAATTTATCTAATGAATCATTAAATTTTAAATGATTTCAAACTCCTTCATTAGGAAAAAGTATTAAAATATTTCATTTTATAATTTTCTTTAATATAAATTTATGAATGTGAGATCTATCAAGAAAAGAGCGGGGGAGAATTCTTGCATTGACAAAGAAGGGAAACTTAAGTTATCTCAATGAATAGTTGTCACGACCCCAACCCCGGTCGTGATGGCGCCCAACACACTGCTAGGCATACCCGACCAATTCCATAACCTTAACCATTTATATAACTCATGAATTACTAAATCACAATACTGAATATCTGAAATAAAGTTAAAACATGTGGAAAACCCAAGTAGAAATACTACTACACCGCCCGAAGAATCAGGTGTCACAAGTCTGAGCCTCTAATATACGAGTGTCAACCTACTACATAATATTCTGAAGAAATTCGGAATATAAATAAATAGGATAGATGGGAAGATCAGGACTTCGAACGTCATGAAGCTACCTTGGTGCTCCCGGCAGCCTCAGAGGGTGCACCTGAATCTGCACACAGGGTGCAAGGAGTAAAGTGAGTACTTCCAACTCAGTGAGTAATAAACATAAATAAAGGCTGAGAATAAGAAATCCTGAATAAGCACAAAATAATTCTATAAATACTGCAACTTAATCTCAGCAGTACAAATCAGCAAATCAAGGAAGACGATTATGGAAATACCACAACAGATAAATAAGTAAATAACAATCAAATATGCAATGCAACACATAAACCGGTACATCTCCAGTACCCGCTGCGGCGTGCAGCCCGCTCCATTTATTTATCATCGACGACGCTCACTGGGGGTGTGCAGACTCTGGGAGGGGCCCCTTATGGCCCAAGCGCAATATCAAGCCATCTCATGGCATCCATTAGTCCCTAAGCCTCATATCAATATCAATATAATACTACTGCGACGCGCAACCCGATCCACACTCAGTCCAGAATCACATAAGCCCCTCGGGCACAATAGCATATAAAATATTCAGCCCAAACTTCATTAGAAATATTATTTAAGTTCCAAGTTGTGAGAAAAAGTGGCTGAGTTTGCAAAACAATATTAAATACTAGGACTGAGTTCAATTATCTGTAAATATGGTAAGAAACCAGTAAAAACAATCCCTGCAAGATTCAAGAAGTTGGCACGAAGCCCAATTATGATAATTAATCCATTTTTATAAGGATATCTACTAATCTTGAATCAATTAGGTAGTAATTTTATTAAGCGGGACGGACCAAGTCACGATCTCAGACGGTGCTCTATCACACGCCCGTTATCCGGCGTGCAAGTCATCTCAACATAGCACTACAATGTGCAAATTCGGGGTTTCAAACCCTCAACACAACATTTACATCTATTACTCACCTCAGGCAGGCTAAAATTCTAACTCGCTATGCCCTTGTCTCTCAAATCGACCTCCTCGTGCACCGAATCTGATCAAAACCACAACGAATACATTACAATGTACCAATGGAACAATACCCATTCAAAAACAAACGAAAAATAGCGAAAATCTCGAAATTAGCAAAATCCTAGCCCCGGACCCACTTCTCGAAAATCAAAAAATTTAACATTATCGGATTTTTTATCCCGCAACGAGTCTATACATATAAAAATTACCAAAATCGGAGTCCAAATGACCCCTCAAATTCCCATTTTTAACTCTCTTAAGTTTCAAACCCTAACCCTTGATTCCTTAATTTTTCAGTCTTAATTCATGTATTTGCACCATAAAATCGTGTTTTAAGTTCAAGAATCCTTACCTTATCGAAGCCCTTGAAACCCTCTTCAAAATCGCCCAAAAAATCTCCAAGTCCGTAGTGAAATATGTTAACTCTTTCAAAAATTCGCGAAGAAGACCAATTAATATTCTGCCCGGTCTTTCTCGCTTCTGCGGTTGCTACATCCGCATATGTGGACTTCTACTTAAAGCACTCGACCGCTTCTGCGGCTCCAAATTCCGCACCAGCGGAACTGCTCTTGTGGTCCACCCTTCCGCTTCTGCGAAAACTGCCTCAAGACCCAAAACCGCTTCTGGGCTTCCTCTTTCGCTTTTGCAAAACCGCACCTGCGGTCCCATAACTGCAGGTGCGAAAATACCAGATACCAGCAGAAGCCCACAATTCACCAACGCTCAAAACTCCCCGATAGCCATCTGAAATCATCCCGAGGCCCACGGGACCTCAACCAAAAATACAAACATGATCCAACACCTTATTCAAACTTGCTCAAATCATCAAAACACCACAAATAACACCTAAACCATCAAATTACATCAAATTCAAGCCTAAGTTCATCCAAATTTTCAGAAACTCGCATTCGATCAAAAACCCAACCAAAACACCTCCGAATCAACTGAAATTTTGCACACACATCCCAAATCACCTAACGAAGCTACTGCAACTCTCGGAATTCCATTCCGAGCCTCGGATCAAATTTTTACCTATCAACCGGAACTCGCCAAAATACTAACTTCGCCAATTCAAGCCTAATTCTACACCGGGCCTCCAAAATCACTCCCGATCACACTCTTAGGTCACAAATCATCCCCGAAAGCTAACCAAATTATCGGAATCCACATCCGAGCCTCCTAGCATATAAGTCAACATTCGATTAAATTTTCCAAAACAAGCCTTCCTTAAAGAGACTAAGTGTCTCTTTTCCTTCTAAAACCAATCAAACTCAACTTGTTCACACCCAACACTGATAATGAAGCATAAAGGAGCAGAAAATAGGGGAAACAGGGCGGTAACTCACGTGACAACAGTTCGGGTCGTCACATACTCCCCAACTTAAACAGACGCTCGTCCTCGAGCGAGTCAAGAAACATACCTGAAGCCTCAAATATGTGTGGATATTTGCTCCGTATCTCCCGCTCAATATCCCAGGTAGCCTCCTCCACGGGCCGACCTCTCCACTGCACTTTCACCGAAGCAAAATCCTTTGACCTCAACTTCTGAACCTGACAATCCAAAATGGCTGCTGGCTCTACATCATAAGTCATGTCACCCTCCAGCTGAAGTGTACTGAAATCTAGAACATGGGACGGGTCCCCAATGTACTTTCAGAGCATAGAAACATGAAAAATTGGATGCATGCCCGACAAGCTGGGTGGCAAGGCAAGCTCATAAGCCACATCCCCAATCCTCTTAAGTACCTCAAAAGGCCCAATGAACCGCGGACTCAATTTCCCTTTCTTTTCGAATCTCATAACACCCTTTGTGGGTGGAACCTTCAGCAAGACCTTCTCACCAATCATATAGGACACATCCCGGACCTTCTTGTCCGCAAAACTCTTTTGCCTCGACTGCGCTGTACGGAGTCTCTCCTGAATCACTTTCACCTTCTCCAATGCATCCTGAACCAAATCTGTCCCCAACAATCTAGCCTCACCGGGCTCTAACCAATCAACTGGAGATCTACACCGTCTCCCATACAAGGCCTCATACGGTGCCGTCTGAATGCTGGACTGATAGCTGTTGCTGTAGGCAAACTCTGCAAGCGGTAGAAACCTATCCCATGACCCTCCAAAATCCATAACACACGCGCGTAGCATATCCTCCAATATCTAAATGGTGCGCTCGGGCTGTCCATCCGTCTGAGGGTGAAAGGTTATGCTCAACTGTACCTGAGTACCCAACTCTCGTTGAACAGCCTGCCAAAACTGAGAGGTGAAATGAGTGCCCCAATCTGATATGATGGAAACTGGGACACCATGCAACCGAACAATCTCCCAAATATAAATCTCTGCCAGTCGCTCTGAAGAATAAGTTGTGCATACCAGAATGAAGTGCGCGGACTTGGTCAGCCTGTCTACAATCACCCAAATAGCATCAAATTTCTTCAAAGTTCGTGGGAGTCCGATAACAAAATCCATAATAATTCTCTCCCACTTCCACTCGGGAATAACCATCTGCTGATGCAAGCCACCGGGTCTTTGATGCTCATATTTCACCTGCTGACAATTAAGACACCGGGCTACATACTCCACAGTATCTTTCTTCATCCTCTGCCACCAATAGTGTTGTCTAAGATCCTGATACATCTTCGCGGCACCTGGATGAATGGAATATCGCGAGCTATGGGCCTCCTCCAATATACACTCCCGAAGCCCATCCATATTGGGCAAGAAAATCTGGCCCTGCATCCTCAACACACCATCATCTCCAATGGTCATATCTATGGCATCATCATGCCGAACTATGTCCTTAAGGACAAGCAAATGCGGATCCTCATACTGACACTCTCTGATGCGGTCATACAAGGAAGACCGAGAAACCACACAAGCCAACACCCGATTGGGCTCTGAAATATCTAGTCTCGCAAACCGATTGGCCAAGTCCTAAACATCAACTGCAAATGTCCTCTCCTCAACTGGAATGTACGCCAAGCTCCCCATACTCACCGCCTTTCGGCTCAAAGCATCGGCCACTACATTGACCTTCCCCGGGTGATATAGAATAGTAATATCATAATCCTTCAGTAACTCTAGCCATCTTCGCTGCCTCAAATTAAGATCCTTCTGCTTGAACAAATGCTGAAGACTGCGATGATCAGTGAATACCTCACAAGATATGCCGTATAAGTAATGCCTCCAATCTTCAATGCATGAACTATAGCAGCTAACTCCAAATCATGAACGGGGTAGCTCTGCTCATGGGGCTTCAACTGACGAGAAGCATAAGCAATAACTCTACCCTCCTACATCAGGACACAACCAATCCCAACTCTAGAAGCATCGCAATATACCGTATATGAACCTGAAGCTGACGGCAAAATCAATACTGGAGTTGTGGTCAAAGTTGTCTTAAGCTTCTGAAAGCTCTCCTCACACTCGTCCGACCATATAAATGAAACACCCTTCTGAGTCAACTTAGTCAAGGGCGAAGCAATAGAGGAAAAAACCTAAACAAATCAACGATAATAGCATGTCAACCCAAGGAAACTACGTATCTCCGTGGCTGAGGATGGTCTAGGCCAACTCTGCACTGCCTCTATCTTCTCCGGGTCAAGCTTAATACCCTCGATGGACACCACGTGTCCCAAGAAAGCCACTGAATCGAGCCAGAACTCACACTTAGAGAACTTTGCGTAAAGTCTCTCCTCCATCAATCTCTGCAATACAACTCATAAATGTTGTGCGTGCTCCTCCTGGCTGCGCGAGTACACAAGAATATCATCAATGAACACTATGACAAATGAATCCAGATAAGGACGAAATACATTGTTCATCAGATGCATGAACGCTGCTGGGGCATTGGTCAGCCCGAAAGACATGACAAGAAACTCATAGTGACCATATCTAGTCCTAAAAGCAGTCTTATGAATATTTGAATCCCTGATCTTCAGCTGGTGATAACCCGAATAGAGATCAATCTTGGAAAACACCCTCGCTCCCTGCAGCTGGTCAAACAAATCATCAATGCGAGGCAGGGGATACTTGTTCTTCACTGTTACTTTGTTCAATTGCCTATAGTTGAGGCACATTCTCATTGTGCCATCCTTCTTCTTCACAAACAGAACTGTCACACCCCAAGGTAACACACTAGGCTGAATGAATCCCTTATCCAGGAGCTCCTGAAGCTACTCCTTCAATTCCTTCAACTCCGCTGGTGCCATACGATATGGCGGAAGGAATAGAAATAGGCTGAGTGCCCGGCACCAGATCAATACCAAAATCAATATCCTTGTCCGGCGGCATGCTCGGCAGGTCTGCAGGAAACACATCGGGAAACTCCCTCACAACTGGAACAGAATCAATGCTAAGAGTCTCAGCTCCCACATCTCTCACGAACGCCAAATAGGAAAGACAACCCTTCCCAATCATACGTTGGGCCTTCAAGAAAGAAATAACTCTACTAGGAACATAGTCAGTCACACCACGCCACTCGATCTGCGGTACACCCGGCATAGTCAAAGTGACTGTCTTAGCATGACAGTCCAGAATAGCATGACACAGAGATAACCAGTCCATGCCCAGAAAGACATCAAAATCCACCATACTCAATAGCAATAAATCAACTTGGGTCTTCAGACCCCCAATAGTCACCAAACATGACCGGTATACATGGTCTACAATAATAGTATCGCCCACCGGGATAGATACATGAACAGGTAAAGCAAGACACCCTCGGGACGTACCAAATGATGAGAAAAATATGAAAACACATATGAATAGGTAGAACCAGGATCAAATAATACTGAGGCGTCTTTGTGGCAGACTGAAACAATACCTGTAATGATGGCGTCTGAAGCAATGGCATCTGTCCTACCCAGCATAGCATAAAAACGAGTCTGGCTACCGCTGATCGATCTCCACCTCTGGGACGACCCCTGGCTGCCTGGTCCCCACCCCTAGCCGGCTGGGCGGGTGATGAAGTAACTGGAGCAGAAGTGGAGGGTTGACCCCTCTGCTGATGTTGTCTGCCACGAAGGCGAGGGCACTGACTCCTCAAGTGACCAAACGCTCCGCACTCATAATAGCTGCCCAGTGCTGGAGATGGTGACTGAAGGGAACCCCTCATACTGGAGTGACTAGTAGATGCACTCGGTGCAGAAAAACCCTGAACTGATGGGGCATGAGATGAACTCTGAGCTGGGAGAGCGCTGAGTGAAGACTGACCCTGCTGGGGCCTATGATGACCATGGCCTGAAGATCCCCCACAATACTCTAGACGGGCCGACTGAGCAGGCCTGAAAGAACGACCTCTACCCAGCTGGAACTGGCCCCTCGAAGGAGCACCACTGTAACTGCCCGATCGACGAGGCCTCTTGGCCTCCCTCTCCTCTCGTTCTCTGCGGCGAATTAACTCGATCTCACGAGCGATATCCACCACCTCCTCGAACGTAGCACCCAATACTCTCTCTCTCTAGTCATCAGAATACGGAGATGGTAGTTAAGGCCATCCACAAATCTCCTAATCCTCTCACGGTCTGATGGAACCATCCAAGTAGCATGACGGGCCAACTGTGAAAACCTCATCTCGTACTGAGTCACTGTCATATCCCCTTGTGTCAACCACTCAAATTGACTACGCAGCTCCTCCCTACGGGACTGAGGTACATACTTCTCCAGAAAAAGGGCGGAGAACTGCTGCCAAGTCAGAGGTGATGCACCGGCAGGCCTACACCTCTCAAAGTCCTCCCACCAAGTAAGAGCAGCCCCCGAGAACTGAAACGTGGTAAATGCCACACCACTCGACTCAAGGATCCATGTCGTACGGAGCATACGCTGACATCTGTCAAGAAAACCCTGGGCATCCTCGCCCTCAGCTCTACTGAATATCGGAGGCTGGAGCCTACCAAACCTCTCAAGATGACGCTGCTCATCGTCTGGCATAGCTGGAACCACGAAGCCCTGCACTGGTGCAACCTGCGAGCTGGAGGTGCCTCGGGTGTCTGTAGTCCCTACACCACCTGCTCAGGTGTGCGAGAAGCGGGGGTCTGATTGCCTCCCCCGGCCTGTGAAGTTGTTGTTGCTGCGGTGGTGGCTGAAACCACCTGAGCCAGGCCCGTGCAAACTATCAATATCTGGACCAATATCTCCTGAAGACCCGGAATCACAATGGACACAACTGGTGCCTGAACTGGTGCTGCTGGAATATCCACAGCTGGAACCTGATCCTGAACTGGGGCAACTGGTGGATCAGCAGGTACTGCCCCGGCTGCTCTGCCTCTGCCACGACCATGACCGCGTCCACGGCCTCTGGCGACCTCAGTAGGTGGCACTGGTGGTCGTCAGTCACGCCCGGTAGCTTGTGTCCTCACCATCTGTGAGAGAATAGAACAATAGAAGTTTAGTTCTCAGCTCAATAAAGTCGCACGACATGAGTTTCAAGAATTTGAAGTTTTCCTAAAGGTTCTGCAGCCTCTCGAGGATAAGTACAAACTTCTCCGTACCGATCCACGAGACTCTACCAACCGTCTCATGACTCGCGAGACCAAGTAACCTAGGCTCTGATACCAATTTGTCACGACCCCAACCCCGGTCGTGATAGCGCCCAACACACTGCTAGGCAAGCCCGACTAATTCCATAACCTTAACCATTTATATAACTCATGAATTACTTAATATGGATTAATTACTAAATCACAATACTGAATATCTAAAATAAAGTTAAAACATGCTAAAAACCCATGTAGAAATACTACTACACCGCCCAAAGAATCCGGTGTTACATGTCTGAGCCTCTAATATACGAGTGTCAACCTACTACATAATATTCTGAAGAAATGCAGAATATAAATAAATAGGATAGATGGGAAGATCAGGACTGCGAACGTCATGCAACTACCTTGATGCTCCGGGATATGGTGCTCGACAAATAAAGTTTCACTCAGCCTCAGGGGGTGCACCTGAATCTGCACACAAGGTGCAGGGAGTAAAGTGAGTACTTCCAACTCAGTGAGTAATAAACATAAATAAAGGCTGAGAATAAGAAATCCTGAATAGGCTCAAAGTAATTCTATAAGTACTGCAACTTAATCTCAGCAGTACAAATCAACAAATCAAGGAAGACGATTATGGAAATACCACAACAGATAAATAAGTAAATGACAATCAAATATGCAATTCAACACATAAACCGGTACATCTCCAGTACCCGCTGTGACGTGCAGCCCGCTCTATTTATTTATCGTCGACGACGCTCACTAGGGGTATGCAGACTCCGGGAGGGGCCCGTTAGGGCCCAAGTGCAATATCAAGCCATCTCGTGGCATCCATTAGGCCTTAAGCCTCATATCAATATCAATATAATACTGCTGCGGTGCGCATCCCGATCCCACACTCAGTCCAGAATCACATAAGCCCCTCGGGCACAATAGCATATAAAATATTCAGCCCAAACTTCATTAGAAATATTATTTAAGTTCCAAGTTTTGAGAAAAAGTGGCTGAGTTTGCAAAACAATATTAAATACTAGGACT
>MU765720.1:48331-133240 GCA_026770625.1 Nicotiana glauca | reverse complement strand
GGAGGTGGGGTGGGGGTGGGTGGTGCAGAAAACTAAAAAAAAATAAAAATTTGAAATTATAAAAAAAAATTAAGATAAAAAAATATTTTTTTTGCGGATTGGGGTGGAGGGTGGGTGGCGCAGAAAAATAAAAATAAAAACAGAAATTGAAACTGCAAAAAAAAAATATTTTTTTTTGCGGGGGGATGGAGGGGTAGTAGGGTGGATGGTAACGGAAAAACTGAAATTTAAAAAAAAAAAACTTTTTTTGGAGAGGGGGTTGGGTGAGTTGGTGAGGGTGAGGAAGGTTGAGAATGAGCTTTGGAAAATGTTTTTCCTTCTTTTGATAAGGAAAATATTTTCCTCCAATTGGAGGAAAATGAATTGATAAGGAAAATGTTTTCCAAAACATTTAAGCCAACCAAACATGGGAAAATTGGAAAACATTTTCTGGAAAATGTTTTCCTTTATACCAAACACACCCTAAGTGTCTCTTTTCCTTCTAAAACCAATCAAAATCAACTCATTCACACCCAACACTAGGGGTGTTCATAAAAACCCGAAAAAACCGAACCAAACCGAAAACCAAACCAAACCGACCAAGAAAACCGATACTTTTTGGTTTTGTTTGGTTTTGGTTTTGAATTTTAAAAACCGATCAAATTTGGTTTGGTTTTGGTTTTAATCAGAAAAAACCCGAACCAAACCGACTATAGGAGTGGCTATTTCAAATTTATTTTTAAACATCTATATATGTGTATATTGTTATACAAAGTTTCAAAAAATTTATGGTAAATGTAAATAGTTTGCACTTTAATATAGTTCTTTACCTTTACATTATACTTTGATTTGTAGTTTTCTTTTTTTAGTGTAAAAATCTATTTCGTGTTAAAACTAACATATTTATAATTGAGTCCTTATATTTTTCATCACTATTTGATTCAATTATCATCAATATATCTTGGTAAATAATAGATTTCTCAAAGGGCAATTGATTTGATAGTGTTACATTGAAAATGTGATCGCCGGAATATGTGTTTGGTAGTGTATGTCTTATGTTTAAGAAAAAACCGAGAAATAACCGACATTAACCGAATCGAGAAAACCCGACTTAATTGGTTTGGTTTGGTTCTAATATTGAAAAAACTGACTTACTTGGTTTGGTTTCTTTTTAGGGAAAAACCGATCCAAACCGACCCATGAACAACCCTACCCAACACTGATAATGAAGCATAAAGGAGCAGAAAATGAGGGAAACGAGGCGGTAACTTACGTGACGACGGGTCGGGTCGTCACAATAGTCATGCTTGAACAATTTCTATTCTTGGCCTAAATTTAACTTTCTTCTCACATGATCTGTTTTTATAAGTGGTACTAAAATTTAAGCTTGAATATTTTAAAAAGAAAATTAAGCTTGAATATTAAATTTATACAAACAAAATCTAAAAAGCTTAATGAAGAAAGACAAAACCTCAAATTTGAAGGAATGAAAAAAAATCCTAAAAACAAGGACGGGTGGGACAACATACTACGGGGACTTATATTAATAAATACTAAAAACAAGGATTTCGAAACCATATTGGATGCTTCTAATATTCATTCACAATGTTGTTGCATCTCTTAACTAACCAAAAAGAAAAGAATTATGAAAAAAAAAGACGTAAGAAATTATAGTCATGTTATATAATATAATTAATGAAGAATTTATGTAAAGTAGAATTTTAATAAAATTTAAGTTCTAGATATTAAGTTCCATGCATAAACGCATACTCCTAAACTTGATGTAAAAATTCTAGAGATTTTACCATAAAAAAAATCCTAACCTAAACCAAGGTGGATTGTACCTCACATAATTATAGAATTAGTAATTTTTTTCTTACAAGAAATTGATCGGTTAATTTCTTTTAAAAAAAGATTCCTAAACCTAAAAAGAGGTCAAAGCACTCAAAGTTTTTATAATTTATAACAAATAAAATAAAAACTACACCTAAAAGGAATTGAAAGTACTCAAAACTTTTACCTAAATTACTTTATTCTTTAAAGAGTTAATTGTTGAATGTATGACAAACAAAAGGACTCCCAAAATGTAAAAGTGGTAAACGGCTTTTTTGAAACATCTCACAAAATATTGTGATTTTTCTTTGTTATTTTTTTATACTAATTTTTTATATTATACAGTTCAAATAGGAAAATATTTAATACATAAAATCTAGTTGATATCGAATTCCTAAATATTGAATAACTATTAAATGATTATTCATATTTTTAATATTAGAGAAATAATCAAATGACTATTTTATCTAGTGTGCAATCTATTTCTAAAAGAAAAAAAAAAGCAAACGATATTTTAGTAAGGATCTTTTTACTTTTAAAAGGAATTGAAAGTACTCAAAACTTTTACCTAAATTACTTAACTATTTAAAGAATTAATTGTTGAATGTATGACAAACAAAAGGACTCCCAAAATGTAAAAGTAGTAAACGACTTTTTTGAAACATGTCACAAAATATTGTAATTTTTCTTTGTTATTTTTTTACTAATTTATTATATTATACAATTCAAATAAAAAAAATATTTATTACATTAATATTAGAGAAATAATTAAATGATTATTTTGTCTAGTGTGAAATCTATTTCTAAAAGGTAGAAAAGGCGAACGATATTTTGCTAAAGTGTTTACGTGCTTTTAGTATAATATAGATTAGTTCCAATGTATAAATTCTAAAATGTTATCTTTTTTTTCACTTCTAATTAGTTTGTGCTTTAACATGTATAAGTTTACAACAAAAAATTAAAGCACATTATATTATTGATTATAATTGTAAATTATAATTCAAATCATAGTTCAGTCATTTGTAAACTTACTTAAGATACTATGTTTACTAATAATATAGGTTTGATTTACGATGTATGAGAAACTTTAACATTTTTAGAAGTAAAATTTAAATTTAAATTTTATTAATAAAATTCAGATGTACGTGTACACTTTAAGGAGATAATTTTAGCTTTTAACTATTTTATAGAGTTATTTCTTTTAAGGTGGATTGTGAATACCCTTTGAAATATTCACACTAAAAGAGCAATACATATTTTATTATTCTATCACATTAGAATAAGCATTCCCAAACTTAAAGGGAGTTCTAGATGCACGAAACTTGATTTGTAGTTTTATGTTTATTCTCTTTCAATTAACTTTTTTTTTGTTATGAAAATAATAAATTATTAAAATTAATTTGTTATAATTTTATACAAAGAATAAAGTCTCTTAAATATAAAAAGAGTTCTCAGTGGACGACACTTTCCTACTTTAATTTTTTGGGTGTTATGGTTCTTTTACAAATATGTTGTCTTGCCTAGTTTAAACATGGAAGAATTCAATAAATGAAATTTGAAATCCTAAATATTAAAAAATACTTAAATGACTATCCCCCAATATTAGAAAATAATTTCTAATAGTCAAACAAGATGTCTATTTGGAAATTCAAGCTTCTGCTGTATCTGGTCTGTTTCTTTCTGGTTGGAAACAAACAATACAATATAAACTATTCTACATCTACACATAATAATTAAATAATTGTATTGATATCTTCCTTTGTTTTTTTCTATATTAATTTTTTACAACTAAATATTTTACAAAGATTAATGTTATTAACCTAATAATTTTTAAGAAACATATATCATTTTTTTTATTCTAAGCTCTAATTATACTACATTAAAAATGTTATCTGATCTTTAACTCTAAAAAATTATTTTTGTATAATTTTACTAAGATCTTTTGATAATTTTTTCCTTTTAATGAAATACTGATTATTGGATAATAATTTAATTTCTACACCTATTTAGATATTACTACTCTAGTAATGACGACGTGAAAAGTCTATCCCCTGTTCTTCTTTTTATAATATTACTTTTATAAGCAATATAACAACACATATAATATAAAGTAGAAAGTTTTTTTACAATATTCATGTCATATTATATTTCAAACTGTCATATGTTTTCAAAATTATTAAATTTGTAAAAAGTTGAAAAGAGACATACTTTATTGGAATTATGGATTCATTCTAATTTTGAGAAGTCAATGGGATGCAATACGACCGGATACGCTAAGGGCCTTCGTGTTTTTAATATAGTATAAATAAATATAGAATACTCCTCTCTATTACTGCCTGGTCATCACACACAGAACATCATAAAGGGAAAAGAAAACTTAAAAATAGAAAAGATCTTCTATTTAGATTTTACAATTGTTAAATAGAAAGGGGCCAAAACTACCCCTAAACAATTCAATTTGGTATAAATATACTCTCCGTTCACCTATTGAGCCAAAAATATTACTATTGTTGTATTAGTGACTCACTTATTCCCTTATTAACTAATGGACTTATTTGGAAAATATTTTTAATTAATATCCACGCCGTCCCATTGGCCTAAATTTAAATCTTTACAAAAAAAAAAAAAAAAAACCATTATGATTTCTTCTGAATCGCCCGAAAAAAGGACAAGCCCCATCGCCAACTCCTTTATTCTCCCATTTCCATGAAATCGAATCAGAGGAGGAGTTAATAATTTTTTTACTTATACCCATTTTATACTCATTTGATTTCATTTAATGAATTACATCCTAAGTCAAGATGGAATTTATTCTCATACCTATTTTATGTCATTCCCAAACTCAGCATTTCTTGCTTAAATTGTTACTTTTTTTGTTGTTGTGATGGTGCAAATTCTTCCATTTGTAGAATTTAAAAGATGAAGAAGTTATGTTGTCTTTTAAAATCGGGTTTGAATTAATAGGGTTTAAAATCGGAGCGGGACTACCAAAACCGAAGTTCTGGTAGTTTTTCTTTTTAATTTAGCAAGGGTTTATATTTTGGCCAATAGGACGGTAACACGTAGATAATTATTAATTTTTTTTTGTTTTTTTTAGATAAGTCCGTTAGTAATAAGTGAGAAATTTTATTTTAAGTGAGATATGCCATGTAATAGTTGAGTGAGGGTACTGATTATTTTCCAAATGACACATGTGGGACTCGCATTTGGTGAAAAATGCCCCTCCTTCCCCTTTCACCTTTACCGTTCCCCAGCCCCACCCCTTTTCTCTCTTCCACCTTCTTCTTCTTCGGTTCTTCCTCCATAACTTTTAAAGTTGATTAGGATTTTTTTTTAATATGTTACTTTGCTTTATATGATATATCAATAATTATGTACCCAAATATTAAAGTACTAGTTTAAAAGAGAGAAAATATCACATGAAAGCTAATGTGTGAACAACTAAATAAACTTAAATTCTTTAAAATTGTGAAAGTTGTATTATAAAATAGAAGGAAAGGTGAAATTTTTTTGGGCCAAATTTTTGTTCAAGTTACATTTGAAAACAGTTTAGCCAAAAAACTTTTTTCACGTTATTTTTCTTCCAAAGGATCAAAACCATTTTGAGAAGTGTTAGAATAAAAATAAAAATAAAAATAAAGGAAAAAAATGTTAAGAGGGAAAAAGATAAAAAGGAAAAGAAAGGGAAAAACAAGGACCCCTCTTCTTCGTATCTGGTCTCATCGTCGACAAGAAAAGATCCAATTTCATCGGAGCCCTAAATTTTCTCCTCTCTTCAATCCGCTCCTCTTTAAAATTTCCAGTTTAGCTACTAGTTGGATCTGTTAAAGGATATGTATAATAGACACGATTTCTATACTTTTAATAAAATATACAAGTTAGGTTGCCGATTGCTTTAATGTTTTATGAATCTGATTTCACATTTTTTTCTGCTTGTGAGATTTTCTTGATAGGGGTAAAGCTTTATGCTATAAAGTTATGGTAGGGGTGTGCATTCGATTTATCGATTCGATTTTGACCCTTATCGATCATCGATTTGTACATATGTTTATCGTTATCGTTTCAATAAGGTTTCGATTTCGATTTATCGATTTTGGGGGCTTATCGATTCGGTTATCGATTACACCAATAAGAAAATTTGCGGGATTCCACGGAAAGTATATCGCTATAAACGCGTCTAACTAATATGGACAAAAAAAAGCTAAAATAAGACAAACACCATTTATAATATAAAAATTGTGTCAACAGGCACATGCAACAAAACTAAAGTAAGGGATCAAATGTATGCCACCAACACTCCAACGGTATAAAAAAAACAAAAAAAACAAAACACATCATCACGGCTAATTCTGTTTTCCATTAATTTGAACTTCATTCTCTTGATCTTTAAATATGATCATTCCTTAAATGTGGTAAAGGAAATAATAGGGTAAGAGACTTAGGGTAAAGGAAAGGGTATAGATTAGGAAAAATAATATTGTATAGCCGCTTTCAAAATAGTAGCGGAATATATATACATTCTATATGTTATATTAATCTACACAAATAGGTAATTACTCATTTAACAAGTGTCTACAGTCTAGGGGTGTGCATTCGATTTATCGATTCGATTTTGATCCTTATCGATAATTACTTATCGATTACCGATTTGTACATATGCTTATCGTTATCGTTTCAATAAGGTTTCGATTTTTTCGATTTCGATAACAAATAATCGATTTGATTTATCGATAAACCGATTCGAATGCACACCCCTAGTTATGGAGGAAGAAGAAGAAAGTAGAAGAGAGATTAGGGATGGGGATGGGGAACGGTGGTGAAAGGGGAGAGAGGGGATTTTTCATTAAACGTGGGCCCCACAGGTGTCATTTGGCAAGCAATCAGTACCCTCATTCAACTATTACATGGCATATCTCACTCAAAATAAAATTTCTCGTAATAAGGGCATAATTGAGCCAC
Source organism: Nicotiana glauca (assembly GCA_026770625.1). Classification (NCBI taxonomy): domain Eukaryota; kingdom Viridiplantae; phylum Streptophyta; class Magnoliopsida; order Solanales; family Solanaceae; genus Nicotiana; species Nicotiana glauca. The sequence goes on along the minus strand of MU765720.1, from coordinate 126,469 downwards.
TAAAATAACGGCAGGTATTTTTGGCTCAATAGGTAGATGGAGACTATTTTTATAGCAAATGGAATAGCTTAGGGGCAGTATTTTGGCCCTTTCCGATTGTTGAATCCCTTGTCTTAAACTCGTCTTTATTAATTTGTTATTACAGCTTCTTGTTTATAAACTGAGAATTCCACAACATTTGATACGTAAATAGGCGATCCAAAATACAGTTGAATTATATATCTAATAGAAAGAAGCTTCTTTTCTAATGTTCGCATCAGCAAACATAGAGGTAACTGCTACTCTGCTAGTGTGGTGCCAGAATAGTTGTACTCATGTCTCGCGTGTAATGTTCTAATATCACAGCCAGCCATATATGTTATTCAGCACAGAGAAATAATTGATGACTGCAGATTCGAGTTATGTATGTCTTCCAATGAAGCAATGTTGCCAATGACCAAGAATAGAATATAAACAAGATAGGAATTTTTGAAAGAGAATGTAGTATACCAGACTCTAAAAACATTAGCCTCAAACTGATCCACATTTGTATTTTATCAAAGATCCCATTGAGAAACTGTAACCTCTGCAGTGAATTAAGTTCCGCCAAAACAAAACAGTAAAAACCCTTCAACAAGGGAAAGGAGTGTGGGGTTTCAAAGATTTAACCCGCTCTAAAATTTTAAATTATTACAGAAGGCAAAGGAAAATTGGTAATTGTCTCCCCAAATGAATCCTCAAACGTAACACCAAAAAGATTTTCATCACCATCTATTTCTAAAAAAAGATGTTTAGTGGCTGACTTAGGCACCACCGGATCCGTATTTCTTTCCAAAAACAATGACCTGAAGCTTGTCATATCCGGCCAACACACCAGCACCAGCAACAGCACGGAGGATGTTGGCACCAGCACCCTTGAAGAGGGATTTGGCACCCTCGTTCTTAACAATTTGAGAGAATGCATCGAACGAACTCTTGTACTTAACGGCCTCACCAGACGTCATCATCATTCTTCTTCTGACTGTATCAATTGGGTAGGAAGCAAGACCAGCACCATTGGTGATGAGCCAACCAAGACCAAAACTAGCAAAGAAACTATCCTGTATACATAGAGTGCACACATGGGTCAGCCACCCCACAATTTTCATACATGTAATATAATAACAACGCATCAAAATCACAAGCATTTATCCACTCTTCAAGAAAACAACTTGAGCAACATGAAAATATCAGCTGATATTGAAGATCCTCGCCCAAATATAGTGAATTCTTATCACTACCCAAAATAAGTTCTAAACATCCACTCTAACATGAGAACATTCATGCATTAATTCATTCATGGTATATATAGCCAAAAAATGATGCACCTAACTAACAGTATGGCATGACACAGAAGGCAAAAAACTTTGAATAGCAGAAAGGTTGAACTGGCAGTGCAAAGACACCAACAGATTAAAACACTAACCTGCAGGTTTCCAGTCAAGAGAACAGGCTTCAAAGAGTCGTACATTCCGAAGTACAAACCACGGTAAACAATGATACCAACACATGAAATGTTGAATCCACGGTACAGACCAGCAATTCCATCAGATTTGAGTGTTTTCCTGTAGACATCAACCAAACCGTTGAACTGCCTCTCACCTCCCTTCTTTGAGGCCTTGGCATCATTAGCAAGACGGGTACGAGCATAGTCCAAAGAGTAGACAAAGAGCAATGAGGAAGCACCAGCAGCACCACCAGATGCAAGGTTGCCAGCAAACCACTTCCAGTAGCCATCACGGTCCTTCTTGAAGTTGAAGAGCCTCTTGAAGTAGTCCTTAAATGCAAAGTTCAAAGCCTGTAGAACACATAGTATCTGTCAGTCAATGCTTGACTTAAACAAACAAAAACAGCCAAGGTGTGTGCATCTCATAAATTTCAGTCATCAAAATGAAGAGAGAGAGATGGTAAACCTGAGTGGGGAAATAACGGATAACATTAGCAGTGTTTCCTCTCCATAAAGACCCGATCCCTTCTTCCTTAATTGTCCTCCCAAAACAATCGCCAATTCCCTTGTATGGTTCTGAGAGCCTACCAGCCTTGAGCATCTCATCTTGATTTTGGATCAAAAGTTTAACACGTTCAATAGGGGCAGCAGCGGTCTTTGACACAGCAGCAGAAACTCCACCCATGAGGAAGTCAGTGGCAAAAGCTGCAAGTCCTTTCTCTTGAGGAGCCTGCACAAACACTGGCGAAGCATTTGAGGTGATCAATGATAGATCCTGAGTGGCTTGGCATGTTTGTAGTCCAGCATTGGAGTAGTTGCCATAAGCAAAACGCCTCTGGTAAACAGCAGGCTGCACGCCTCCATGGCGAGCATGGACATCTTGGGAAAGACTTGAGCTCAAGTGTAGCTGGTTAGCTGCCTTCTGGAAGACAGTTGGGTGCTGGTTCATATCTGCCATTGCAATGTTGAACGAAATCCTGCACAGTTAGAACATTGGAATCAGATCTCTACATTTAAGCTCTCCACGGACAAAAAGCCGCCCATGAATTCAGCAAAGTACACAAAATTGCTGTCATATTAACAAAAAGAAAACATCTTACTTCTCATCATTCAACTGCATGTTCAACATTATTAAAAAACCAGTCACAACATATACCAACTCAAACATGAACTATCAAATCAATTAGACAGGGTATTCTCACATTTACAGGTTGTCTTGAAATGGCAATTCCTTTGCTGCTTTAGAAATGTAACTACCAGTTTTCTTATATCTACACAGTAATAAGCTATGTAAAACTAAAATAACTTGCACTTTCAATCTAAAATCACGTGATAAATCTCGTGGAAGTCAAATCTCTAAATAGTTTAGGCCAGAAAATGTGCATTAAAAGCTCAAAAGCACCAACTTTACACAAAAACATAACGACATAAACAGCACAGCTTCAAAAACAAAAAGTTCTATCTGGAAACTGCAATAAAAAAGGGGAAGTAAGTGCCTATATCAAGCATCACACTGGTCCACCCCATATAAAGGTTAATGTAAGAACTATATGAGATATAATCTAGTCTAAAAAAAATTATAAACCTTAGCTTCCCAATCCAAGAAAACAAAACCACAAAACAAAGAGTGCATCACGAGTAGTCTAGTACAGAATCAATTCCAATTTCATAGCCAATTTAGTTTTACAAAAAGAATTTTTATAGCGGTACCAACTCCAAAACAATTCTCAGTATCTATGGCATGAAATACTTACTGTATTAATATCGTGCCCTGACAAATAGATTCCTATACTCATATATTCGACCATCATAATACAAACTTAAACAAACCCACATACACACGAGCGTATTAACTCACTCTTCAATAATTAACTTTAAGCATTTAAATATCATATTAAAAGTACTAGAAGTAGCAGTTTTACATACACATAAAAATATTGGTACTAGTAAAATTCACCAAGTTCTACCGTGGTACAGCAAAAAGAACAGATCAAAAATATAAATAGTTGACCAGATCTGCAGATTAAACAATCAAAAAAGCACTGAAAACATAAATCAGATCAGCAAAAAAACAGATCCGTTAAACTAAACCACAGTTCTAACAAAAACAATAGCAGATCTCCATAAAACCTTTATATCTACTGTGAAACAAGACTCATTAACGTTAAAAATCAGAAATCCGTTATATTTCACAGATCTAAGTAGCGAAAACTGTAAAAAAACATAAAATGAACATATATAGATAGACTACTATGAAATGAAGCTCATTAAAGTTACAAATCCAAAAAAAACGTGATATTTCACAGATCTCGGCGGAGAAGAGTGAGAAAAACAATTAAAATTAAAACGATGAACTCGTTATATTCAGTAAAGTTATAAAACCAAAAATTCTCAACATTTTACAGATCTATGGAGAGAAGCGTAAAAACAATGAAATGAATATACAAACATACATAGATATACAAATTAGAGATCAGAAATATGAGAAATGTTAAAACATTATGCAAATAACATTACAAAGTTTAGAGAGAGAAAGCTACCTGCGTTCGACTCGCCTCGAGAGTAGTAATAGAGAGGAGAGGAGAACGAGGATTAGATGGTGATGAGAGAGAAAATGTGAACAAGGGGTAAAAGGAGTGCTAACGGCGAATACAACGCTGGTATATATAGGGAGGCTGGCTCTGTGACCTATTTTCTGGGAATATTTTTAGAGGATTTTTTACTTTTTATCCCTACTTCGTGGGCGCATTTGATTACATTTTACGGCTGTATACATAGTAGCCAATTCAAATCAAGTTAGTATTATAATCCCACGAGGTCTTTTTCTTTTTCTTTACGGTTTGCTTGGATCACTGTTCCTGTCGTTTTATAATGTACTGTATTGTACCGTATCGTTTTATGAATACAATATTTGAATAGATTGTATTGTTTGTCATTGTTAAATAATATTTTACTGTTTGGTTTGACTGCATCGTACAGTACTGTAACTGATAAGTTTACTAAAATACCCTCAATTATTTAAATATTGAATTTATCAAAAATTATGCATAAAATAATTTTAAAAAAATAAAACAGAAGAAGGTAAAACACCTTAAGAAACCATAACAGAAGAAGGCAAAACAAAGCAGCACAACTAATTAGAATTGAGTTAAAAGCAAATTAGGAGAAAAAGTAAAATAGAAGGCGGCAAAACACATTTAACGTTAGCGGCAGAATTACTGGAAAAAAATAAAGTAAGTTAGAAGTTGGAGATTTGGAGTTAAAATAGAAAAAAAGGTAAAGGGTAAAATAGAATTGTGGAGTAATAAGTTAGGGCATAATTGAAAAGAAAAATAGGAAACGATCTCACCACACCAAATTGGTTGTTTCAAAAAGGGGGACTTTTTATTGTTCCAGAACAATGGATTTAACAATACAATACAACCAATTTTAATGAAACAATCAAAACAAATATTATTTTTGGATAATAATACAATACGATACAACAAGGAACAACCATCCAAACAAGCGGTTAGACATTTCTGTAAAATGGAATCCACTAATTATGTGTTTCAACTTTAAGATGCATTTGATTATTAAAATGGTGTACCTAGATCTTGTATGGGGTCGAATTTGGTCGACCACGTCTCAGCGGTAATACGACCAACCATTAGGTACCTACGTGCTGGTACAAGGGAAGGGGGCGACCCAGGGAGGAAAGGAGAGACGCCCTCGCATCATCGTCGGCTTCGTTATAAGATATATTTCTTCCTTTGTTGTTCCCTAGATAAGAAAAGGATCCTCCATTATATAAAGGGGATTCAGACCTTGTAATAAGTTCAGTTGTTCTTTGGGGCAAGAAATACAATTCTCTCTCTCTCTCTCTACTCTTTATCTCTCTGCTGGTTTATCTCCTCTACTATTGCAATTCCATTTTTACTAGAACTATCCTAAGGTTCATTATTTTCGACTACGATTTACCCCTTCATCTTTATTGATTGATTTGCTTAAAAAGAGTTTAATATCTTTTGAGTCAAACAATTTGGCACCGCCTGTGGGGATTTCCATAATCAAAATCATAGTTCTCATCTAGGATATCAAAAGCAACGATCACTATTCTTCATACCCCATAAGAACCAACAATGGCGGAAAAAGAAGCAAGGTTAAAAATGATAGCAGATGTCTCAAACAACCTCTTAGGCTCCCTCGACGAAGCCAATAGGGAAGATACCGAGAATATAACACCAAGCGGTACATCGGAGGGGGAGATCTTACCCTCTTCACACGGGGATCTGACAGTCTTGTGTGAGAGAGGAGCTTCCACGTCTACGGCGAAAGAAACACCACCAGCAACCAGAAAGCTACTAGAAGAATGGTTGACGAGCGCCCTAAGCAACTGCTCGAGAAACCTTCTCAGGGAAATGCCGAAGATTCGCCAACGGCAAAAATTGCAGCCATCACAGGCGAACCAGGCCCTACACGAACGAGCAACACCTGCACTGTCATCGACGCAAGTGGTGATGCACTCGCAACCGTCCTAAAAAAAATGGAAGAAACGGAAAACGAAAAACAAAATACTTTGTGATCAAATGAAATAGCACCAGGAAAGGGTCGACAAAATACCTGGCGCCGCCAAGCTGCTACTAAAACGCGATTGTGGGAAGGTTTGTCGAACAACTGTACAGTGAGGACGCTACTCCTTACCCCATCCCAAAAACCTTCAAAATGCCACCATACTTGAAAGTATATGATGGAACCACGGATCCAGAAAATCATCTAATCCATTACGTCATCGCGATAAAGGGCAATGACCTGTCAAAAGAACAAGTGCCATCCATACTATTGAAAAAGTTCGGTGAAACTCTGACAGGAGGAGCATTAACATGGTATTCACAGTTACCATCACGATCAATATCAAAGTTTAGGAGATGGCAGACAAATTCACCACCGCTCATGCAGGAGCAAAGAAGGCTGAAGCTAGGGTCAACAACATCTTCGCCATCCGGCAAACAGCAGGCGAGGGACTTCGAGACTTCTTGGCCCGATTCAACAGGGTAAGAATGGGACTACCAAATGTGTTAGAAGGAATGGCTGTCGCAGCCTTCCAAAATTGGTTGAATAGGAGCGGATCGAAAGCAACCAAGAAATTGCTCACTAGACTCATGAAGTACCCTCCCACCACATGGGAAGAGATCCACAACGCCTACTGTGCTGAAGTAAGGGCAGATGAAGACGATCTTAACGGTCCAACTCAGTGGCTAACATCTATCGAGGTCGAGGCAAGAAGAGATCGACGTAATGATGGAAGAATGGACCAACCCCCATGTTTCAATAGAGAAAGGCATCAGCCTTACGTCAGAATCTCCAATCCGCCCCCTCCGAGACATGCGGATGCCATGCTACGACACGCGACACCCCTTCAGAATGAAAGAGGTATGCATCCACTATTATCTGCTCATAACTTTTATGTTTCCCCTTCAGAAATAGTGTACGCACTGGAAAAGCTGGGCACGAAGGTGCAGTGGCCGCCGAAAATAAAATCGGACCCAAGCGCAAGAAGGTCAAACGTCCTCTGCGAATTCCAACAGGAAAGAGGACACAAAACCGAAGATTGCATAGGCCTGCGATAAGAGGTGGTCAGAATTCTAAACCAGGGGTACCTAAAGGAACTTCTCAGTGATAAAGGGAGGGCTAACTTCGCCAGAGGACGAGACCCCTCTCAAGGACCTCCAAAACTGCCATCACCGGCGCACACCATACAGATGATTATTGGCAGCGATGATAAGTCAGTGATCAACCAAGTGAAGTTCACCACCATGCACAAACTCAAACGCACGGTCGCCCACGAATGGTATGACGACTTCGAAGACAATATCATCTTCGAAAAGTCAGATGTCGACGGTTTGTCGTTCCCTCACTATAATGCTTTAGTCATAACTTTACGCATCGCTGATACATATGTAAAAAGAATCATGGTAGACGACAGAAGCGGTGCGTGTATTATCCACTCGAGAGTTCTCTTGCAAATGAGGCTCGCGAACAGAATAATACCGCGTTGTGTAGCACTAACATGTTTTAACAATGCAGTAGAGCAGACATATGGAGAAATAATGTTGCCTGTCTTAGCAGGATTCCACGTCATGGACCAGTAAACGACCTACAACGCAATCATAGGATGCCCTTGGATACATGCCATGCGAGCCATCCCATCAAGCTTTTACCAAGTGCTCAAATTTTTAACCTCGTAGGGAGTATTTAGTATTTGAGGCGAACCACGTACCGCCCAAGGATGTACCGGATCACCCAGGATTACACGCACCCCAAACAATTGAAAGGAGCAATCGCGGAGGCATAATAATTAGCCATGATGGGGACTGATCCCGACCCGCCAGCAGAGGTCGTCAGAGACCCAGACGTCGTAGAAGCCTGCAAAATGACTATAGAAAACCTCGACCCGGTCCGGTTGGATGATGTCGATAGCACAAAAAAGGCTTACATAGGGCACAACCTTTTAGAACCAGGTAAGTATTATGAATTTTTGACTAACAACGTCGATTTGTTTGCCTTTTCCCACTCAGATATGCTGGGTATCCCAAGGGATATCGCCAGTCATAGGTTGAATGTCGACCCGCTCTATCTGCTTGTACAACAGGCGAGGAGAAAATTCTATGTCGTAATCAACGAAGTAGTCAGCGAAGAAGTGGACAAATTGCTCGCCAATGGTTCCATCAGAGAATCGAAGTATCCCCAATGGGTCGCCAATGTAGTCATGGTCAAAAAGAAGAATAGAAAGTGGCAAATGTGCGTGGACTTCACCGACCTAAACAAGTCATGCCCAAAAGACTCCTTCCCGTTACCCCATATTGACCAACTGATCGATGCAACAGTAGGGCATGAATTGCTGAGTTTTTTAGACGCTTACTCCGTTTACAACCAAATCCTGATGGCCAAAGAGGATCAGGAAAAGACAACCTTCATCACCCATCAAGGGACTTATTGCTATAAGGTAATGCCATTCGGACTTAAGAACGCGGGGTCCACTTACCAGCGATTGGTCACCAAAATGTTTAAGGAACAACTCGGCAAAACGATGGAGGTCTACATTAATGATATGTTGGTAAAGTCGGCAAAGAAAGAGGACCACATTGATCATTTGAAGGAAGCCTTCGAGATATTGAGAGAGCATGGGATGAAGTTGTATCCAGATAAATGCACTTTTGGCGTAGCCTCGTGAAAATTCCTGGGCTTCCTCGTATCACAATGAGGAATCGAAGTTAACCCAGATCAAATCAAAGCCATTGACTCAATATCGGAAGCACTGGCTAGCAAGAAATAGTATAGAAACTGACGGGGCGAATAGCCGCCTTGTCGGGGTTCATTTCACGATCCTCAGACAGATATCACAAATTCTTCAATGTACTAAGGAAAGATCATGGGCTGCAATGGAACGAGGAATGCATCGATGCCCTGAAGAAACTAAAAGCATACTTGTCCTCGCCACTGTTACTCGTCAAAGCTTACCCAGGCGAATGTTTTCTCGTGTATTTAGTCGTATATGAGGTAGCTGCTAGCGCAGTCTTGGTTCGCGAAAATAGAGGTACGTAATCCCCTATCTATTATATCAGCAAGACCTTAATAGATTCCAAGACGAGGTACCCTCACCTTGAAAAACATGCTCTAGCACTAGTCACAGCTTCACACAAGCTTAGACCATACTTTCATTGTCATCCTATAAAAGTAATAACGACCTTCCTCCTAAGGGGAATTCTACATAAACCCGAGCTCTCAGGTAGACTCACCAAATGGGCGATAGAGCTCAGTGAGCACGACATAACCTATCACCCACGAACCGTGATTAAGTCGCATGTGCTCGCTGATTTTGTCGCCAATTTCAGCACAAAAATATTGCCAGAGGTAGAGCAAGAAATGCTTCTTGCCTCCGCACGTACCGTCCTCTGGATTCTCTACATCGACGGTGCTTCGAATGCCTCGGGATCGGGACTGGGACTCATCCTCGAAGTCCCTATGGGTGAAGTAAGTTGTCAGTCCATACGATGCCCCGAGATGACTAACAAAGAGGCCGAGTATGATGTTGTGATTGCAGGTCTGAAGTTAGCCCTCAAATATGGCGCATAACGACTCGTCCTCCATTGCGACTCTCAACTCGTCGTAAACCAGGTCACTGGGACTTTCCAAATCAAAGAGAGAATAATGCAGAAATATCAATCGGAGATTCATAAATTGATGCCTGAGTTCGACGAGTGCCGTTTCGATCAGATCCCCAGGGCACAAAACATCGAAGCAGACGGCCTCGCCAAATTAGCTGCGGCCACCAGGAATATCAACAAGGGAAATGTGGTCACCCTCCTACATTCTGCAATGGACCACATTGAGGTACTCTCTCTACATTTAACCTGGGACTGGCATAACCTCCTTGTATCCCATTTATATGACGGAACGCTCCCGCAAGACAAAAAAGAATCCACGAAACTCCGAACGCAGGCCGCTCGATACAGCCTGGTAAATCACGACCTCTAAATAGGACATATGGTGGTCCCCTAGCCAAATGTCTGGGGCCGTACCAAATAAGGCAAGTGCCGGAGGAAGTACACAAGGGTCACTGCGGAGCCCACACAGGGAACCGCGCCCTCGTTCGATGCCTTATCTGCGCTGGATACTATTGGCCCACTATAAAAAAAAGCAGCAGACTATGTCCGGAGATGCGAGCAGTGCCAAAAATACGCCCCTATGATACATCAAGCAGGGGAACTCCTCCATTCCGTCACTTCGCTGTGGCCTTTCAGAAAATAGGGAATGGACATGGTCGGCCCCCTTCCGGCAGGATAAGGAAAGGTACGTTTCCTTTTGGTTTTAACTGGCTATTTCTCTAAGTAGGTGGAAGCAGGTGCACACATACAAATACGCGAACAAGAGGTCATCACCTTCATATGGAAGAATATTATATGTCGTTTTGGCATCCCCAAAGAAATCAGCTGCGATAATGGACCCCACTTTGTCGGGAAGAAAACAACTGAGTTCTTCGAAAAATGGCATATCAAGTGGATACTCTCCACACCATATCACCCCGCTACCAACGGCCAAGCCGAATCCTCCAACAAAGTGGTATTGAACATATTAAAGAAGAAGCTCAAAAAATCCAAAGGGCTATGGCCCGAATTATTACCTGAAGTATTATGGGCATATCAAATTACACAAAAGTCCAGCATGGGAGAAACGCCATACTCACTGGTCTACGGGACCGACGTAGTCATACCCGTCGAAGTTGGGGAACCTAGCCTGAGATACTCCCATATAAGCGGAGCAGTTAACAATGAGAGTAGGTTGCAAGACCTAGATGAGGTCGAAGAACGGAGAGACAAGGCCCACATAAGAATGATATCCCATAAGAAACAAGTAGAGAGATATTACAACAAGAAAGCAAAGGTAAGAGCACTCAAAATCGGCAACTACGTCCTCAAAGCCAAAATATTGGCATCAAAAGACCCAAATGAGGGAAAGTTGGGAACCAACTTGGACGGACCATACAAAATCAGAGTGACGGCAAACAAAAGAGCATTTCAACTAGAAACGATGGAAGGAAAACTACTCCAAAACAACTGGAACATCGCCCATCTCAAGTATTTCCACTTCTGAAAGGTGTCACCTGGGCCGTACTCTTTTTCCCTTTCCTGAGTTTTATCCCAATCGGGTTTTCTCAGGGAAGTTTTTAATGAGGCGACAACAGAGGGCACCCTATGGATCAGAGCATTGTTCATCACCCCGGCCCATCGGCACGACCTCTAAGCCAAAGTAATGAAGGGACTATACCAGGCAACTTCTATTTTATGAGCAGAATTCCACTGTATAAATACTCTATTGTGTGAACAAGATTCTCCATTTGAATGAACACCTCCATGTGAAATGCAATTGATTTGTATACGACAGATACTACTTCGACCACGGTCGAAGCCATATCCTAACGGCTAAGGCCATCGACATCAGTCCGACCTCGTTCGAACCACGACGGATACTATTTCGACCACGGTATAAATAGAAATCTCCATTGTGTGAACAAAATTCTCCATTTGAATGAACACCTCCATCATGTGAAACGCAATTGATTATTATACGACGGATACTACTTTGACCACGGTCAAAGCAACATCCTAACGGCTAAGGCCATCGACATTAGTCCGACCTTGTTCGAACCACAACGGATACTACTTCGACCACGGTCGAAGCAATAACCTAACGGCTAAGGCCATCGACATCAGTTCGACCTTGTTCGAACCACGTCGAACACTACTTCGACCACGGTCGAAGCAATATCCTAATGGCTAAGGCCATCGACATCAGTCTGACCTCGTTCGAACCATGACGGATACTACTTCGACCACAATCGAAGCAACATCCTAACATCTAAGTTCATCAACATCAGTCTGACCTCATTCGAACTACGACGGATACTACTTCGACCAGGGTCGAAGCAATATCCTAGTAGCTAAGGCCATCGATATCGGTCCGACCTCGTTCAAACCACGACGGATACTACTTCGACCACGGTCGAAGCAATATCCTAACGGCTAAGGCCATCGACATCAGTCCGACCTTGTTTGAACTACGACGGATACTACTCGACCACGATCAAAGTAATATCCTAGCGGCTAAGGCCATCAACATCAGTCCGACCTTGTTCGAACCACGACGGATACTACTTCAACCACGGTCGAATCAATATCCTAACGGCTAAGTCTATCGACATCAGTTCGACCTCATTCAAACTACGTCAGACACTACTTCGACCACGGTCGAAGCAACATCTTTATGGCTAAGGCCATCGACATCAATTCAACCTCGTTCGAATCATGTCGAATACTACTTTGACCAAGGTTGAAGCAATATCTTAACGGCTAAGGCCATCGACATCGGTCCGACCTCGTTCGAACCACGATGGATACTACTTCGACCACGGTCGAAGAAACATCCTAATGGCTAAGGCCATTGACATCAGTCCGATCTCGTTCGAACCACGACGGATACTACTTCGACCAAGGTCGAAGCAACATCCTAGTGGCTAAGGCCATCGACATCAGTCCGACCTCGTTCGAACCACGACGGATACTACTTCGACCATGGTCGAAGCAACATTCTAACGGCTAAGGTTATCGACATCAGTTTGACCTCGTTCGAACTACATCGGACACTATTTTGACCATGATCGAAGCCACATCCTAACGACTAAGGTCATCGACATCAGTTCGACCTCGTTCGAACTACGTCGAATACTACTTCGATCACGATCGAAGCAATATCCTAATGGCTAAGGCCATAGACTTTAATTCGACCTCGTTTGAACTATGTCAAATACCACTTCGATTACGATTGAAGCAATATCCTAACGGCTAAGGCCATAGACATCAGTTCGACCTCGTTCGAACTACGTCAGATACTACTTCGAGCACGATCGAAGTAGCATCCTAATGGCTAAGGCCATCGACATTAGTTCGACCTCGTTAGAACCACGACGGATACTAATTTGACCATGGTCGAAGCAATATCCTAATGGCTAAGGCCAGCGACATTAGCTCGACTTCGCTCGAACCACGATGAAATGTGGTTACAACGATAATCAATACATTCCTATGAAGACTAAGTGTCTCATTTTAAAAAAGGGAAAATGGTGAACAAACAAAATGGCAAAAATAGTTTATATTACAACAAAATGTTATTTACATTCACCTATATAGGAGGGCCCAATACAACCAGCGCTCAAAAACTTTCAAATAAATCAACCAAACTGAAACTACTCATCGGCCAAGGCAGGGTAAGCATCTTTATACCATGAGTCCGAATCGAGGTGGTTCACGTCATCAGGGGAAACACCCTCTCCATTGGGAGTGTTAGGCTCATATCCACATGACTCACGAGCCGTACGTGCTTCAGCATGCACTGTCTGAACTTCTACCTCTGTCACACAACCCTCAGCATGAAATACTCTATACACATCGAGCCAAGCCTCCGTATAGACCCACATCTCATATAAACGATAATTCGAGCCCTAACCGGCCAAAGGGCGAGATGTGAAAGGATAGGGGCTGCGATCTGCTTCTCCTGTCCTCGGCGGAGCTACTTGCCTTTGCAGCAAGGACAATTTGGCACCTAGATCCCCGAGATGCCTCTCAAGCTCCGTAACCCGACTGCTTGAGGCCTCTCTTTCCCGTGTAAGTTCCGCCCTAGATAGGTGGAGGTCATCCTCCAATGAGACTGTCTCAGAGATGGTGGCGGTCAACTTATCAGCACTGGCATTCAACTCCCCCCTGAGCCCGTCAATCTCTGCTGGCTTGGCGCTCAGTTCGACGCTCAAACGGGTCACCTTCAACTGCATGTCGACATTCTCTACAATCACCCCTCGACCCAATTCGAGCTCATCCTTCCTCATTTTAAGGAGGACCTCCAACTCACTGTTATGAGCGATGGCCATCACGAGCTCCCAATCTCTCTCCTCTAGTTCCGCAACCCTGCTCTCCAACTGGGCCTCCCGCTGTTTGAGCCCTTCGTAGAACACCTAGAATTCAGGGTCTTGAAGGTAGAGGTCGAACACCGCCCGATACTTGGCACGGTGCTGTTGTTACTTCGTTGATATTTTCTTATAAAGCTTTATCCTCCTTCTTTCACGACGACCCCTCTCCACCTCCAGGACGAGGGTCTAAAAAGAAAAAACAAATAGAAGTAAGCACATATTTCCATGTCAATCCTACAATACAAAAAAAAAGTGAGGGAACCCACCTATAGGGCCATGCCAACAAACTTCCAAGACAACTCTGTATCACTCATCGTTCTGAGCGTCTCGCTCTCAGGAGCGGTGCATAAAAGGTTAAGAGTCGATGCGACCTGCTCACTATTTAGCAGCAAATTGTAATCCCCTCAGATTACTATGCGATAGTCAGACCCATCCGTCACCATTTCCACATGGGTGTGTTGATCCAAAAATTCATTTACATCCTCCGGGGCGACGTCAGAACCCGACCCATCAGCTTTCACGCTGGGCCCTCTGACGTTGATCGACGCACCCCCCTCAGCGGAGCGTATCGAACTGGCTCCAGGGGCAGCCCTCCTCTCATGGGCTGACCTTCCCGACAAAATGGTATCAGCCATGAACACGAGTATTGACGTCGTCCGAGATGCCCCACTCTCGTCAGCATCAATAGCCACCCTCTTTCCAAACTCCAACCTTCTCCTTTTTCTCTCTAACGGTTCGTCACCATCAGAGGATTCATCGACAGGATGAGAAATCGGCACCAACTAGGGTGTGTCTCTTACCGTTGTAGAGGCAGATGAGGTCTCCCATTGAAGAGGTAGAGGACGAACCTCTCGGACAGACGCACACAAAATGTCTTGAACTTTTACGACGGCAGTAGGCCGTCTAAAAGAAGGGACTGGTGCCCTTCTCCTAGAAGCTCCCTGACCTGTCATCAACAAGAATCATACAGTGAGATAGAGCCACACAACTAGTGATGCAGCGATAAATAAAAGGTTTACTTGAGGAAACCCTATGGCCGTAGCGTTCAATGAAGGTAGCCCACGTTCGAGTCTCCTCCGTATGAGGCAACAGGCCAGTAACCCAGTTCCTGAGATTGACGACAGGTAGTCAGAAGCAACATTTGTGGAAGAAGAGAGTACAATCAACTACGATACTTACGATTGTCATTCCACTTTTCTGGGAATCCGGCGGGGTTAGAAACCACATGCTCAATCTTGATAAAGAAGTATTTGTGCCAATACTTACAGCTAGGTCGGTCGTGTGTTCTGACTTCCAGTCCCTTTGTGCCACGAAGCCTTAGGTGCACCATGGTTCCTTTAAGGAAACCGGGGGAGAATAAATGCAAGAGGTGGTGCACGGAGACGTCACTCCCGGCTAGTTTCGCGTATTTAGTCAACAAAAGGAGCACTTTGAGCGTGTATGGAGTAAGTTGAGCTGGGCAGATATGATAGAATCTACAGAACTCGTTTGCCAAAGGAAAAAGAGGCAGGGTATAACCAATCACAAATAGGTACTCATGGAAAGCACAGTACCCAGGTCTGTGAACGTTAGCATAGTCCCCATCCGCCAGAACCATCTCCACGTGAACGGAGATACCGTATTTAACACAAAGAGCCTCGAGATGAGTTTGGTCTGTCTCCAAAAGTACGGGGCTCGGAGTAGGAGGTGGGTTCTTATTGAAGTCACTTCGAGACGAGAGATGTCGTGGTAGTAATGTCTCCACCATAAGAGGGCTGTCATCATACTGCCCCTCCACTTCTCCACTATCGGAGAAAGGCACTGCACTCATCGGAGCAATATCAGGAACTTCCTTAGTAGGGCGACAGGATTTCGGCATGATTTTTTATAGAAGTAGCATGTCACACCAAGGGAGAATGAGAAAAGAAGGCTTCCGATTGAGAATAAAGGTGAGAAAATGAGGAGACACAAAAATGGAAGAAGAAGATCGAAGAGTTCTCAAGAATGCCTAAAGTTCTTCAATGAAATTAAACCCTTCACATATTTATAGGGTTGGGTGACGCCAGAATCGAGGTGGCAGGCTTCAAGTCAGTGCGGGAAGCCAAGCGCCAAACTGTCAGCTTTTTTGCCTCGAAAATACGCATAATGATGATGCATGCGAACGCTGACGTCACCCAGGGAAGAGCGCTCTTTTCAATGTTCTGCCAAATGTGATTACGATCTATCTCTACTTGCCACGTCGTAATATTTCAACAAGCCAAATTCTCTTTAAAAGAGGCATTAATTTTGCCCATCGAGGACGCACCTCGCTGCGAACTCTACAAGCGGAGGGACTAACTGTATGGGGTCAAATTTGGTCGACCACGTCTCAGTGATTTTACAACCAACCACTAGGTACCTACGTGCCGGTACATGGGAAGGGGGCAACCCAGGGAGGAAAGGAGAGACGCCCTCGCATCATCGTCTGCTTCGTTATAAGATATATTTCTTCCTTTGTCGTTCCCTAGATAGAAAAGGATCCTCCATTATATAAGGGGGATCCATGCCTTGTAATGAGTTCAGTTGTTCTTTGGGGCAAGAAATACAATTCTCTCTCTCTCTCTCTCTACTCTTTATCTCTATGCTGGTTTATCTCCTCTACTATTGCGATTTCATTTTTACTAAAACTATCCTAGGGTTCATTATTTTCGACTACGATTTACCCCTTCATCTTTATTGATTGATTTGCTTAAAAAGAGTTTTAATATCTTTTGAGTCAAATAGATCTAAACACCAAAAATTCAAGACAATGTTTTTTGTCTTAGCAACTCAATCTTAGAGAAAAATATTAATTTAGATAATGTTCTTATTTACCCAAAAAATGGTAATGTTAAATTTATACGTGATTTTTAGACAAGTGAACTTATATGGTCCTTAAATAAATTAAATAATTAAAGAAATGTGCAATACTTACCCTTGAGTTGAAGATGAACGAAAACAGTAATTTCAGGGTAGAGCTTCCGTGCACAACAGTAATGAAACCAAGGAACAAGAAAGTAAAATTGTATAAAGCTTTTAATCGATTATAGCGTAAGTTTGCCGGAAAAGTCTTGTCCTTTATAATGATAACAGAGCTCGCTATTTATAGTTTTGCCTAGAGAACAAGGTCCTAGAATTGTGCCCTTCTTTAATGTTAATTATGGGGGACATTAACGAAGGTGTAACGGTGAGCATAAATTATAAATTCTTTATAACAGACAGCGCATTAAATATTGTAGAATATTCTTCATTAAATGCTACTGATCAGAGCATATTTGTTGCATCTTTACAGGTGGCATTCTTTCCGGTGGCAAACGATACAATTGACTTTGGTCCAAACTATCCCCCGCCTTAAGTTCCTCATGTCATTCTCTTAAGCGGCCACTTAACATAGCGTATTTTACTGTATATAGATAGTCTCCCTGCTTTCCGGTTACATAACTTTGTGTCAATGGGAAGTTGGTAGAAACACTCTTTTTGGCGTGAATACTATGATTCCTTCTTAAAAGCTTCTAACGGTTGATTAAACGCATGTCTCTCCGTATTTAAGTCCCGAACACGCGTCATCCCACAATTCAACATAGCTTTTGCCGCCTAAACATTTACTTATATGCATCAATTTTTTTACTCATACTCCATAACTTTCCAACCTTCCTAAAACCTTCTTTATTATTTTTCATCCATTCTTTAACTTCCTTCAAACGAAAAAGTTTTTCCTTCATCTGTAACATATAATGGCTTCTTCTTCAAAGAGCAAGAACAAAGCCGAGGAAGTTGTTCCTCCAACAGTTGGCATCATCATCCCCATAAACCTTATTACAACAAAAGACGTCGAAAATAAATTCCCTTCGGCTAACCCTCGTGAATGGGCCGTTGGCAAATACCCTTTTTCCATCCGTCCTTCCAATATTTCTGTTGTGAAGGAAGATTGCCGCTGCCAAGATTTGGACATTGTTTCTCAAGATCTAACAGAACGAGTAACCCTACCCAGTGAGGCTTTTACATATTTTTACACGCTCACTTTACTTTGAGTGTGTTCACTTTACTTTGAGTGTGTTTTATTTGAATGGAGAGCTTGACTACATTATTACGGGGTTCTGCCTCCGCTAGCAGGTGTGTTTGGAACAAGTAAGTCCTTTTGTGTTGATGCTTGATTGTCTTTGGTGTTTGTTCCAAGAGACGGGAGAGAATCTATCCTTAGCTCATGCGATGAATCTCTATTCCCCAAAGTCTTCCTTCGAGGGAATGATAAACTTCACCAAACGCGGCCAACATGCTTTTTTATCTAGCATGGATGACGACAACGACCATGGGAGGATAGAACAGTTTGTTGCAGTTGCCACCAGTGATATCATTACGACAACGGCTTCATCCTTTTCGGAATCATGGAACCGCACTCATAAGCTCCTTATTTACGTCACGACCCAGAATTTTCACCCTCGGGAGTCGTGATGGCGCCTGCTCGTAGAAGCTTGGCAAGCCACCCATTTAGAATCCATAAATACTTTTGTTTTAAATCTATTTTTACCAATTTAATTAACAGGAAATAAATAATTAAACAACAACATAATTTATAATTTAGCGGAAGACTTAAACGATATAAACCAAAATAATAAGGAAAATCCACATATGCCTCTACCCAGAACTGGTGTCACAACATTCACGGACTATCTAGGATTGCTACACACAAATGTCTGAAACAAGGAAATAAAATCTATCTCGAATACAAGAGGAAACAGTGCATCAAAATAGGTAGAAGAGATGTCGGGCCTGCGAACGCATGCAGGACTAACTCGGGATCTCGTGGATTGAAGGCTGGCTCTCGAACTATTGCTGCGCACCATATGCTGCTACTATACTGGATCTGTGCAAAAGAGCACAAAGTGTAGTATCAGCACAACCGACCCCATTTGCTGGTAAGTGCCTAATCTAACCCCGGCGAAGTAGTGGCGAGGCTAGGACTAGACTCTAGATAAACCTGTGCAGATATATAATATATTGCATAAAATAAACAAGTAATGAGCAGTTAAAAGGGAGGGGATACATGCTTCGAGGAAACAGTTCAACCTAGCAGAAACTAATAAATATGAAGGAACAATCCAGTATCTTAAACAATATAACAACACTACTATTGCGGCGCGCAACCCGATCCATATGTGTGTGTGTGTGTGTGTATATATATATATATATATATATATATATATATATATATATATATATATATATATAACTGTTGCGGCGTACAATCCAATCTAATAAATATAATATATCTATTGCGGCGTGCAACCTGATTCAATATAATATCTGTTGCGGTGTGCATCCCGATCCAATATAGTATATGTTGCGTGCAACCCGATCCAATATAGTATATGTTGCGGCATGCAACTCGATCCATATATGTATAAATTCAACTTCTAATCATCTCTATTATCACCATTTCTAACTCATAAATAATTTCTACGAAAATAAGCTAAGCCTTTGCTCAATACCACAGATCTACTCACTATTACAACCATAGTATTATTCAAGAGTACAACAATTATCAATTTAAGACTTACGGTCATGCTCGACACCAACGTATAGATACTCGTCACCATGCCTATACGTCGTACTCAACAAGAAACACATGGCAAATATGACTCAACTCCTAATCCCTCAAGCTAGGGTTAGACCAAACACTTACCTCAAACTTCCACGGCCAATTCACTCCTCAATTACCGTTTTTCCTTTCGAATTCGGCTACAAATCAATTATATCTATACATAAATGACTTCAATACATCAATGAATGCTAAACAATGCGAACCAAATGCCTAATTATAGCTTTTCCATCACTTTTCCCCAAAACTCAAAAATTGACCCCGAGCTCGCTTGGTCAAAACACGAGGTTCAGACCAAAATCAAATCACCCATTCACCCACGAGCTCGAATATATAATTTGTTTCCAAATTTGACACCAAAACGAGGTCTAAATCAAGAAAAATCAAAAAGCCCTAACTCTACCAAAATCCCTAATTTTCTACCCTTAATCATATATCTTAGCCTTAGAAATTCATTAAATGTTGATGAAAATGAAAAAAAACGAGTTGGAGATTACTTACCCAAGAAGTTGTGGTGAAAAAGTGCTTCAAGGATCGCCTTGGGGCTTTGGAGAAGAAGAAGTTTTGTAAAAATTTGAGAAATCCCGTAATGGGTTCTGTTTTTGGGACTTGAAATAACTGGGCGAATTAATGCTACGCGTTCGCGACAGACCTCTCGCGTTCACGATGGGTCAGGAATTTTAGCCTTCGCGTTCACCTATAGGGGCTCGCGTTCATGAAGCTACAGCTCCTCGAGCCCTCTCATTCGTGTCCTTATGGTCGCGTTCGCGTAAGGTGTTCTACCCTTTCCCCCTGCCCAGGCACTTAGCCTTCGCGTTCGCGTGTCCAGGGACGCGTTCGCGAAGGTATCTCCCCCCGCTGCCTCGCGTTCGCGACCTGGTCTATGCGTTCACATAGAAGGAAGTTTCCTTCAGCAATATTTACTCATCGCGTTCGCGAGGGTCCTCCCGCGAACGCGAAGAAGGCCATACCAGAACTGGAAAATCTGCAACTTTGATAAGCCTAAAACCATTCCGAAATACCTCCGAAACACACCCGAGCCCTTGGGGCTCCTAACCAAACACATATACTAACTCAACAACATCACTCAAACTCATCCGTGCGATCAAATCGCCTAAATAGCCTCAAAAACAATAAATCAAACCTCAAAATCGTGAATTTTTTCTCAAACTTCATCAAGTTTCAAATTTAAGATTTCAAGTCCGAATTGCGTCAAACGACGTTTGTTTTTAACCAAATTTTACAGAATTATCTTATATCATATATAAGATGTGTACCGAGTGTCGGAACCAAAATTTGGGCCCTATACCAACACGTTCTAATCAAATATCATTTCAATTTTTCTTAATAATTTTAGAAAAATAATTTAATTTAAAAATTTATTTCTCGGGCTCGGGACCTTGGAATTCGATTTCGGGAATATGCCCGAGTCCCATATTTTCCTACGGACCCTCCAGGACTGTCAAATTATGGGTCCGGGTCCGTTTACCTAAAATATTGACCAAAGTCAAATTTATTCATTTTAACATCAAAACTTAGCATTTTTCAAAGAATTTCATATTTAAGCTTTCCGGCTAAGTGTTCCGACTGCGCACGCAAATTGAGGCAACTCTAAATGAGGTTTTCAAGGCCTTGAAAGCACAGAATTAATTAAAAACAAGTGATGACCCTTTGGGTCGTCACATTCTCCACCTCTAAAATAACTGTTTGTCCTCGAACGGACAGAGTAAAGAAGTACCTGAGTCGGGGAAAAGATGAGGATAACGGCTCTGCATATCGGACTCGGACTCTTAGGTCGATGCCTTAGGAGGCTGACCTCTCTACTGAACACGAACAGAAGGGTAACTCTTGGATCTCAACTGATGAACCTACCGGTTTAGAATAGCTACCGGCTCCTCCTCATAAGACAATTCCTTGTTCAACTGTACAATGCTGAAATCTAACACGTGGGCTGGATCACCGTGATACCTCCGAAGCATGGACACATGAAACACTGGATGCATGACTAATAAGCTCGGTTTCAAAGCAATTCTATAAGCCACATCTTCTACTCTATCGAATCTCAAAAGGACCAATGAACCTAGGGCTAAGATTGCCCTTCTTCCCAAATCTCATCACGCCCTTCATAGGCGACACTCGGAGCAATACTCGCTCACCAACCATAAAATCCACATCTCAAACCCTACGGTCTGCATAAATCTTTTGCCTGGACTAAGCTGAACGAAGCCTATCCTGAATGATCCTGACTTTGTCCAAGGCCTCTTGAACCAAATGCGTACCCAACAACCGAGCCTCTTCCATCTCAAACCATCCAACCAGAGACCGACACCGCCTACCATATAAAGCCTCTTAAGGAGCCATCTGGATACTCGACTAGTAGCTGTTGTTGTAGGCAAACTCTGCTAAGGACAAAAACTGATCCCACGAACCTCCAAAGTCAATAACACAAGCTCGGAGCATATCTTCCAAAATCTGAATAGTCCGCTCGGACTGTCCGTCCGTCTGGGAATGAAATGTTGTGCTCAACTCAACCTGTGTGCCCAACCCTCGCTGAACTGCTCTCTAGAAGCACGAGGTAAACTGCATACCTCGGTCCGAAATGATAGATACAGGTACACCATGAAGGCGAACAATCTCCCGAATATAGATCTCAACAAACCTCTCAGAAGAATAGGAGACTGCCGCAGGAATGAAATGCACTAACTTGGTCAGCCTATCAACAATGACCCATACTGCATCGAACTTCTTCTGAGTCAGCGGAAGTCCAGTAATAAAGTCCATAGCGATCCGCTCCCACTTTCACTCGGGAAGCTCAATCCTCTAAAATAAACCACCAGGTCTCTAATGCTCGTACTTAACCTGCTAAAAATTCAAACAACGAGCCATATATGCTACGATATGCTTCTTCATTCTATGCCATCAATAATGTTGCCGCAAAACCTGATACATCTTCGCGGCGCCCGGATGAATAGAGTACCGGGAGCTATGGGCCTCCTCCAAAATCAACTCTCGGAGCCCATCCACATTAGGCACACATACTCTACCCTGCAATCTCAAAATTCCATCATCATCTAAGGTAACATGCATGGCACCTCCGTGCTGCACCGTGTCTCTAAGGACACACAAATGGGGATCATCATACAGCTGATCACGGATACACTCTAATAATGAAGAACAAACGACCGTGCAAGCTAATATATGATTGGGCTCAGAAACATCCAGTCTCACGAACTGATTGGCTAAAGCTTGAACATCCAAAGCAAGCAGCCTCTCACTGACCGGAATATAAGCAAAACTACCCATATCGGTCAACTTCCTACTCAAAGCGTCGGCCACCACATTGGCCTTTCCAAGATGATATAAAATGGTGGTATCATAATCCTTCAACAACTCCAACCACCTCCTCTGCCTCAAATTCAACTCCTTTTGCTTGAACAAGTACTGAAGACTCTTGTGATTCGTGAAAATCTCACATGCCACGCCATACAAATAATGCCTCCAAATCTTCAATGCATGAACTATGGCTGCCAACTCCAAATCATGAACAAGATAGTTCTTCTCATGAATATTCAACAACCTCGAAGCATAGGCAATGACTTTGCCATTCTGCATCAACACTTCTCCAAGCCCAACACAGGAAGCATCACAATAGACTGTACAATGCCCAGAACCTGTGGGCAAAACCAACACCGGTGCCGTAGTCAAAGCTGTTTTGAGCTTTTGAAAACTCGCCTCACACTCATCTGACCATCTGAACTGGGCACCCTTCTGGGTAAATCTGGTCATCGGGGCTGCAATAGATGAAAACCCCTCTACAAACTGTCGATAGTAGCATGCCAACCCCAAAAAACTCCCAATCTATATAGCTGATGCTGGTCTATGCCAGTTCTTGACTGCCTCAATCTTCTTTGGGTCCACCTAAATACCCTCTGCTGATACAACATGACCCAAAAACGCAACTGAACCCAACCAGAATTCACGCTTCGAGAACTTAGCATACAATTGACTATCCCTCAGAGTCTGAAGAACCACTCTAAGGTGCTGCTCGTTCTCCTCCTGGTTGCGGGAATATATCAATATATCATCAATGAAGACTATCACAAATGAATCTAAATAAGGCTTGAACATTCGGTTCATCAAGTCCATGAAAGTTGCTGGGGCATTTGTCAACCCGAATGACATGACCAAGAACTCATAATGCCCGTACCGAGTGCAGAAAATTGTCTTAGGGTCATCGGACGCCCTAATACTCAACTGATAGTAGCCAGATCACAAGTCAATCTTGGAAAATACCTTGGCACCCTGAAGCTGGTCGAACAAATCATCAATACTTGGCAGCGGATACTTATTCTTGACTGTAACCTTGTTCAATTGCCGGTAATCAATACACTTTCTGATTAACCCTTCCTTTTTCTTGACAAATAACACCGGCGCACCCCAAGGAAAAACACTGGTCTAATGAAACCCTTCTCGAGCAAATCCTACAACTGTTCCTTTAGCTCTTTCAACTCAGGCGGTGCCATACGATACGGCGGGATAGAAATGGGCTGAGTGCCCGGTACCAGATCAATGCAAAAGTCAATTTACCTATCGAGTGGCATACCTGGTAGGTCTGAAGAGAAAACATCAAGGAACTCACGAACAACGGGCACAGAATCAATAGAGGGAACCTCAGTAGTAGAATCACGAACATACGCCAAATAGGCCAAACACCTCTTCTCGACCATACACCGAGCCTTCACAAACGATATAACATTACGGGTAGAATGACCAAGAGTCCCTCTCCACTCTAAAAAAGGCATACCTGGTAATGCTAAGGTCACAGTATTAGGATGACGGTCCAAGATAGCATGGTAAGGTGATAATCAGTCTATCCCCAATATAATGTCGAAGTCAACTATGTCTAAAAGCAACAAATCTACACGAATCTCAAGACCCCCAATCACCACAATACAAGAACGATGGACTCGATCGACCACGATAGAATCACCCACCGGCGTAGACACATAAATAGGAACACTCAACGCATCACTAGGCATGACCAAGTACGGGGTAAAATAAGATGACATATACGAATATGTAGACCCCAGATAAAACAACACGGAAGCATCCCTATCACTAACCAGAACTATACCTGTAATAATCGCATCTGAAGCCTCTACCTCGGGTCTGGCCTGAAGAGCATAACATCGGTGTTGGGCCCCACCACCCTGATCTACCTCTCTAGGACGGCCTGCTGCTGGCTGTCCTCCACCTCTAGCGGTCTAAACTCCACCTCTAAATCCTCTACTTCCCTCTCTAGCACCTCTAACCTCGTCTCTAGCTAGCTGGGCGGCCTGTGGAACATCTGGTACCTGAATCATAGCACGAGGACCCTGCTGCTGCGAATGAGTACCCACTAACCTCAAACAAGCCCTCCGGATGTGACCATACTCACCACACTCATAACATCCACCTGAATGTTGCGGCTGAGGAAGTTGAGGCTGACCCCGGCGGCCTGAACGACCACTCCGAAAGCTTTGGAATGGTGGTGCACTGATAGGAGCTGGTGGTGCACTGTGGGGATGTTGATCAGAATACTGCCCGCGAAAACCACGGCCACCTGAGGCACCGTGAGAAACCTAGAGTGCTGACTGAAAGGGCCTAGGAGGATGACCCATATTATATGAATCTCTACCTCCAGACGAGGCTCCACTGAATCTGCCTGACTGACGAGGTCTCTTGTCTGCCCTGTGACCACCTCCTTGTGATAATACCATCTCAACTCTCGGGGCCCCATTGGCCGTCTTTTGGAAGGATATCTCACTCCCAGCCTCTCTAGCCATCTGGAGACGAATAGGCTGAATGAGCCCATCAATAAACCGTCTCATTCTCTCGAGTCTCTCCCTCTCAGTGGGAAGTATAATAAGGGCATGGCGAGCCAAATCAATGAACCTGGTCTCGTACTGGGTGACTGTCATGGATCCCTACCAGAGACGCTCGAACTACCTCTGATAGGCCTCTCGCTGTGTAATAGGGAGAAATTTCTCCAGAAATAGCTGCGTGAACTACTCCCAGGTCAAGGCTGGCGACCCTATTGGTCTAGCTAAGCAATAATCCCTCCACCAAGTCTTGGCGGATCTAGACAAGCGAAATGTAGCGAAATCAACCCCATTGGTCTCAACAATACCCATGTGCCGAAAAACCTTGTGGCAGCTGTCCAAATAATCCTGACAATCCTTGGTAGATGCACTATTGAAGGTAGTAGTGAAGAGCTTGGTGAACTTATCCAATCTCCATAAAGTATCGGCAAACATAGTTGCTCCACCACCGGCCTGGGCTACCACTCCCAGCTGAGCTGCTCCAATTGGATGAACTACTGGAGTCTAAATCTATGGAGCTACCTACTCCGGAGTACGAGTAGCAGGAGTCTAGGCTTCTCCTCCAGCCTGAGAAGTGGCTGGTGCTACAGGAAGCAAGCCTGCACGGGTCACACTCTCCATGAAACCCACCAATCGGACCAGATCATCCTGAAGAACTGGGATAGCAAGAAACCCCTTTGGGACATGAGTTGGGCCAACCGGAACTACTGGGGCTGGGGCCGGAACCTCCTTATCAAAGTCAACCTGAGGCTCCGCCACTGGTGCTGCTGCTCGGGGCTGAGCTCTACCCCTACCTCGGCCTCTAACATGACCTCGACCTCGCCCTCTACCCCTAGTGGGAGCTGTTTGGGGCTCAGACTGCTGATCGGTAGATGAGAAAGCACGTGTTCTCTCCATCTGCGAAAGAACAGAGTAGAAATTCAATTAGCATTAAGAAACCAAACCGCGCGACAAGAAAGAACAAATGTGAAACTTTTCCTAACTCTGTAGCCTTTGGGGGATAAATACAGACGTCTCCGTACCGATCTCTCAGACTCTACCGAGCTTGTCCATGAATTGTGAGACCTATGTAACCTAGAGATCTGATACCAACTTGTCACAACCCAAAATTCCCACCCTCGGGAGTCGTGACGGCGCCTATTCGTAGAAGTTAGGCAAGCCACACATTTAGAATCCATAAATGCTTTTGTTCTAAATCCATTTTTACCAATATAATTAACAAGAAATAAATAATTAAACAACAGCGGAATTCATAATTTAGTGGAAGACTTAAACGATATAAACCAAAATATTAAGGAAAATCCACATATGCCTCTACCCAGAACTGGTGTCACAACATTCACGGACTATCTAGGAGTGCTATACACAAATGTCTGAAACAAGGAAATAAAATATGTCTCGAATACAAGAGGAAACAGTGCATCAAAATAGGTAGAAGAGATGTCGGGCATGCGGACGCCAGCAGGACTACCTCGGGATCTTGTGGACTGAAGGCTGGCTCCCGAACTACTGCTGCACTGTATGCTACTATGGTACCTGGTCTGTGCAAAAGAGCACATAATGTAGTATCAGCACAACCGACCCCATGTGCTGGTAAGTGCCTAGCCTAACCCCGACGAAGTAGTAACGAGGCTAGGACCATACTCCAGATTAACTTGTACAGATATATAATATATTGCAGAGAATAAACAAGTAATGAGTAGTTAAAAGGGAGGGGGTACATGCTTCGAGGAAATATTCCAACTTAGCAGAAGCTAAATAAATATGAAGGAACAGTCCAATAGCTTTCAGACTACGTGCCCGAACTACGCACACAAATCGAGGCGATTCTAAATAAGGTTTTCAAGGCCTCGGAAGCACAGAATTAATTATAAACAGGTGATGACCCTTTGGGTCGTCACAATTTAATATTTCTTCTATTTGAAATTCCTTCATATCTAGACTAATCCTTCTCTTTTTGCCTATTTCAGCAACTCAGTGGGTCCCACCTAGGGTTGAAGGTTTGGCCTAGTGGGTCCAAAAGATCTTGGATGTCACTACGCCCCAAACCCTCACATGGAAAGAACTGACCCTCAAATGGTGGAAGGCCAAAAATCATGGTAACTTAGACTCGTCTCATTTTTGCTTTCTATGCGAGGAAATTGATTGATCATTTACCCTTTTTTCACGAATCAGGTCTACTAGCAAGCTCGATTTTCATCTCCGATGAGGATGTTTTGGCTGATCATGTTGACGTAGTGAGGCAGCTTCAGGAGGTGTTTACTCGAACAAGTGTCTCCGGGCCTAGTTCGGGTACAGGTGTTTCTTCACGAAGTCCCCGACCAGAGGACAAGCAACCGAAATTAAAACACTCTTCCACGGCTTGGGGAAAAGAATAAGAGGGTGAAGACTGCTACCCCTAAGTCATCTCCGGAAATTATATTGACTAGCCCTCCTCCCGGACCGGTCATAGACACCGTGATAATCACGATGATGGGGAAGCTTCTCTACATAGAAGGCGACAATCCTCATAAACTCAACAGAATGCTCAATACACTAAGTTACTTACACCAATCGATGACGATGTCTCAACACTTTGGGGGGAGTTTAAGATGGTAGAAAAGGCCTGATCGCTGCCAACTCGACCTTACACAATGGCAAGAAGAGTGGGTGCTACAGCTTTTATCCGAATAATGGTATCAAGGTCGATTTTTCCACAGAGAGCTTGGAGTGGAGTCGCGTATCTGTCTAGACTAGGAATGCGTTTGTACTTCTAATTGCACTCCTATCATTTTTGGGGTTTTTATGTTTAAAACTACTATTGTAATCTAAGGATTAGAGCTAAATTATGCTAAGGAAATATCGCTAGGTTGTATTAAGATAGAGAAAGGCACTAGGGTCGTGCCATCACCTAGGTGGTTAACTAACGGGTAGAAACTACTAATAATAGATTGACATATTTGTGATCAATGTTCTAACCATTGCACAATTGTACCCACTCTCTCACCTCTCGATAGAGAGAGCGATTTTGCCCAATTAACTTTCTCGAGACCAATTGGGTAGGTCAATTAGACCAAGCAACTAGGGTTCAAGTAGGGTGATTACTCTCTCGAGATTTAACCCGTTAATTGGGACTACCATTTCTCATGGGTCCATCCCAATTCCTTGTTGGGTCAATTTTGGGGTCATAGACTCTCTTTCTCAAGAAGAGTCAAAACCCACTAAGCTAGAATCAATGTTTGCAACCACCAATCCTCAATTAAAGCATAAAATTAACTCAAATGCCAAGCACCCAATATCAATCTATCATTAAGAAGCAACACCCATCAATTACCCACACTAGGGTTGAGCCACAACCATAGCTAATGGGTTTAGCTAGACATAATCAAAGAAGAAACAGAAGGAATAGATGATGAACTAAGCATATTAATTAATTGCTAAAGTTAAACTACAAGAATCTATGAAAGAATTAATGCTAAAATGCCCAAAATAGGCTAAAACACAGTTCTCACGAGCACAGCTCTTGTTCAGAATATAAAACTTGACCTAAAAATGGTAAAATATCCTATTTATACCGAGCTGGAAAAACTGGATAAAAATACCCCTGCGGGGTTAGCGCGGACCGTGCAAAAAGGTAGCGCGGCCGCGTTGGCTCTTAGACTCTTGAACTCTGCTCTATGAAGTTGGGATCGCGGATCGCGCAGAAATGTAGCGCGTCCGTGGTGTAAATCTGGCTCGGACCGCGTATAAATGGAGCGCAACAGCGCGAACATATTTTGCCAAAACTCCAACTCTCTAAATCTCATCCACACGGACCGCGTAGAAATTTAGTGCGGCCGTGTAAGACTTTGTCTTACAATTATTGGTCTCTGAACCTCACTAGCGCGGACCGCGTATAAATGGAGCGTGGCCGCGCGGACTACCCTTGAATTAGCCACTTTTTGAATCTCCTAGCGTGACCGCGTGGCATATCAGTGCGGTCCGTGCTAGGTCTTCTGGTTGCTCACTTCACTTGGTCTTTGACACTTGGCAGGTTTCACTCCGTTTTGAGTCGATTTTTGACATTTGTCATCTTGTTGCCCAAACCTGTAATCAAGCGCAACTTGTAAGCATTTTGGGATTATTTTGTGGCAATTTATAACAAAAGCAATAGCAAGTAGAGGGTATAATCATGTTAAAATCCTAACTTATCAATGCCAACTCCTATTTTTGGTCTCTAGTCGTGTGCCTGGTATTGTGCGGCTGAGTATCGGGTCCCTACCGTCTTTGGTTGGCAAGCAACAAACAACTAGCACTACGTTTTGTCGTGGTTGCTTCTCATCCTTCATCGCCATCAACTTCATCTCCTTCTTCACCAACTCTTCCATCATCAACTACTACATCACCTCCACTAGCTACATCTGGCCGAGTAGAGGGTGTTCCTCTTCACCAGTTCCCAATTTAAGGAATTTGGGGTAAAATTAAGCTGCCCCCTATGAAGATCCGCAAAGAATGAGGAACGTTACTCTCTCGGAACTCTACCGGTGCTAATCTAGCCGACAAAACTTGCTAATTATCTAAGGCCTTTGGCTTCAGAGAATGATTCAAAAAAAATACAGGCCCTCTCGGGAGAGTGCTCGTTGAACAATGCCGCATCGTTACATTCTTTACTTCCTTTGTTATTTCTTGTATTTTTGCCAAAAACATCCTGAGTTTTCCTTTCTTTTTTTGTAGGCCAACTTTCTTGCTTCTTAATGCCTCCAAAGGTTGATCTAGGAAAAGGAAGATCTTATCTCCGCATGGGATCAACTTTCGGGGAGTAGGAGAAAACTGTCGCTTGCCTCTCATAACCGGAAGCCAAAGCTGCTGACGCTGTTATATTGGAGGCTCACTTGCAGTAAAGTGAGCAAGAAGTGGTAGCCCTTAGCCAAGAGATTGGCCTGCTGAGGGTTAAATTTATGAAGCCAGGCCTAAATGGGTTGAAGTCCATAATGTCATTCTGATTGCAACCGACCGTGAGGCTGCCTCAACTAAGATATTGAACAACTTGGAGGGAGCCTTGAACTCTAAAATTGAAGAGCTTGCTGCTGCGAGGGTGAAATATGCCCAGTTGGAGGAGAAGTATAAGAAGACTATCGGGCATAATAGGCTCTTTAGTTCAATTATCCGTAACCTTAATGTTAGCCTCTGATTGTTAGATCATCTCAGGAAAGCCTTTCTACCGAGGTAACCCAACTCAAAGAAGAACTTATGCACCTAGAGACTTCCCTCGGTAGTGAGAAAACTTACCTTATGTATAACATGAGGAGAAAAACCTTGGAAGAGGCCAAAGCTGGTATCATTAACTTTGATGCTGAAATTGCTAAGGCCCGTGAGCTTGAGTTAGCTGCTAAAAGTCGTCTCCCAGCAGAGCCTTATGCCTCCGATTCTTCTGGCTCCGGGTTCTGAAACTCCCGTAACTGAAGAGGAAATAGAAGGTGATGATGTTGAAGGCCCTACTAATGAAGGCCAAAATATTGAGCCATCGGCGGATTTACCCGCTTCACCAAGGGGAACTAACACTTCTCTTCATTCGGGTCACGTAGATGCAACCGTTTAGCTTTTCTTATTCTTCTTCACTATTTGTATTCGTGCCACTTTGGCACGTTATTATAAATAAAATTTTGCTCAAGTATTATTTGAGCCTTTCTTTCGTTTGAATGTCTATGCAAGTTTTGCACTCCCTTTTTTCTTTTGCCTAAGTGTTTGCACAAGTTTTACTGTTTTCGTCTTATTACGTAAAGCCTTAAATGTATTTTTTCCCTTGAGCATTTTGATTCCGGGCATAAATTATTCTGAAACCAACCCTTTAACATCGTGGTTTTCATAAGAGAGGGGCTTTTTATGTTTTCGGTGCTCTTTAAGAAGATGTCTCGTGTTTGTTACGGCACTAGCTTAGTAGCATTTGAAGTACTTGTTTAACTTTCAAATGATAAATTACTTCATCGATCAGACATGAAATAAGATGATAAATAAAAGGACTTTATTTTATTCCTTCCGTTTTCAAAAAGTACATAAGCATTTGTTATGTTAAAGAGAAATGCCATTTATTGTGGCTAATTCATACAACTTATTTCTACGGGGCTGGTCGCGCAGTCCTCAGTTCTGATGGGACAATTATGTTTCTAATTTTTGTGCTCCGATCGACATGGCAGTCATTGTTGCTACATTCTCATATCACCCTCCCCCTAAGTGTTCAAATGTAAAGAATGCGAATTGGAACACTAGGAATCTTGGATATTCGATGACCGCACTAATGAATTGCTAGACAATTTTCTGCTCGGTAACAAACTTCGCTTCCCCTTAGGAATTTATGCTATCGAGCAAAAGACTATCTAACAATCCTCTAGTGGTTTGCACTTGTGAACGGTCGATTAACCTTTGTCTGATAGCAAACTAATTCCCCAGTAGGAATTTTTCTATCGAGCAAAAGATTAACTAACCGGCCATGTGGTTGTTCGCTTGTATGCCTTGTTATTAAAGATCTTATTATTGTCGTTGAAATTTTCTTCGTAATATGCTATCCGCTGCTGTCTCATTAAAA
Source organism: Nicotiana glauca (assembly GCA_026770625.1). Classification (NCBI taxonomy): domain Eukaryota; kingdom Viridiplantae; phylum Streptophyta; class Magnoliopsida; order Solanales; family Solanaceae; genus Nicotiana; species Nicotiana glauca. Next base: position 94,507 of record MU765720.1, on the reverse strand, counting down.
ACCTTGTTAGAAAAATCCAAATGGGACGAAAACTAGACGAAGAGAAAAAATGCATCACATACTTTTAGTACAAATGATGTTTGTCAGCTAAGGTGTGCCACATTCCAATTTCCTGGTAACTTTTCTCTATTATGATTCTCTAATTCGTACGAACCTTTCCTGGTGACAGCTGAAACCTAGTAGGGGCCTTCCTAGGTTGGGCCTAACTTCTTTGCATTGAATTCCCTAGTATTTTGAGTTACTTTCCTTAAGGCTAAATCTCCCACTTTAAAATAACGAAGGTTTGCTCTTCGATTGTAATATCTTTCCGTTCTCTATTTTTGTGCTACCATCCTTATATGAGCCAAGTCCTTACGCTCATAGAGTAACTCCAAAGTTGACCAACATTGATTTGTTGTTCGCTTCTCCGCTTGCTTGGAAATATCTCAAGGAAGGCTCCCCTACTTCCATCGGAATTAAGGCTTCTGCCCCATACACAAGGGAAAGGGAGTTTCCCCGTGCTCGATTTGGCCGTCGTTTGGGATGACCATAAAATTCCGGGTAGTTCCTCAAGTCATTTATCTTTAGCCGTTGCCAATCGTTTCTTGAGTTTTTGTATAGTCACTTTGTTCGTTGACTCCGCTTGACCAATTGCGCTCTGATCACTGCCGACTCAACGCTACACCAAGGTAGGAAGAGCGAGTCACAATAGCTTTTACCCGAATAGTGGTTCGGGATCGAATTTCCACAGAGAGCTAGTAGTGGAGTTGTATTTTCTGTCTATTCTAAGCACGTGATTTTTTCCCTATACGAGATACTCCTACAAATTTCAAGAAAATAGATTTTTTCTAATCATTTACCATTTTATAGGATTTTGTAGAATTTTAATCTTGTGCATGTTTAAGTCATAGAAAATACCAAAAATATCACGCATGGCATTTAGGCCTTACTTTTATATTTTTAGGATTAATCGATAGTTATTTGTTCTATAAAAATTAAAATTCACAAAAAATATTTTATTTTTACACCTTTTCCTTTTGTTGATTTTTCTCTTCTAATTTAGGATTAAGTAGTTTTTATAATTTTCATAAATAGTATAATTTTAGATAATTTAGGTTTTTAATTTTAGAATTTTTAATTAAAAATAAATTAAAAAAATAATAAAAAGAAATTGGGAATAAAAATTGGAAGAACCCTTCCCCCAAAAGACCTTCCCCAAAATAATTTCCCCCCAAAAAGACCTTCCCCCAAAATATTTTCTCCCCAAAAGACCTTCCCCAAAAATATTTTCCCCCCAAAACTACTCCCCCACACACCCCCTCCACATTAGAAAATACCTACACACCTAAAAAGCCTATAAAAAAATCAGTCGCAGCATAGGAGAGACCCCCCGGTGATCACCTTCTTCAAAAAAAAAAAAAGCTAGAAGAAGCAGCGAACCAAAAGATGCCATGAATGACCCATGCTTCTGGATTTTTAAATTTCAGCCATAGCCACTCTATCATCTTCCCTCACCTCACACGGCACCTGGAACACAAACACATACAGAGCATCACCCATCTCCTTCTTCCTCCTCCAACAGCTCGCCGAAAAAACGAGCTCCAGCAGCTCATCGGATTAACGAGCTCTAGCCGAGCAACAAAGAAACAGGACACCCAAAAATCAGTCCACCCCCTGGAGCAGCCATTGACTCAAACCAGCACCAAACCACCCCGAAACAACAACTCCTTCTACCTCGAAGTTTGAGTTCTTTTTCCCGGCAAGTTCGAATGACCTGTCGCTCACAGCTCCGGTCCGTCAATCTCGATGTTGAAGTTTGGTTTCAGTTGTCTGTTGTTTGTTCGACTCGGGAAATGCCGTTGTATTATTTAAAGCAAATTTTTTCCAATATAAAAGGTTCATTCTCTCATTCATCTCTTTTATTATTTGTCTGTAATTAATTATGATTTTAAGATTGATTTTAGCTCTTTCTGTTATGTTATTTTTATGATTTGTTTATTTACATGATACAACACAGCATGTATATATGCCTACGTGAACATGATTTTGTTTTTTTTTTTATTATTTTTAAAAAAGTTCTCACTATCAGATCCCAAGTTGCTAAGTAGAAATTGGAATTGGTAGCTTGTTTGGAAATTTATTCCCACCATTGAATCTGTGAAGGCACTTGCCATATGATCCAATACTTGGTTCATTTAATTAATATTGGTAAGCTACCTCAGTAACATAAAAGAGCTCTTGCCTTTGAATTTGGATGCTTGGCATGTTTCTATGGTAAAAATGGGTTTCATAATAGAATCCGCATATTTAAATGTAGTGTCCATAAGGATGTGGATTTGAGATATTTTAAGTGGTATTTGAATGAAATTGTAGAGTTATAGCACAGGGATATAAAATCACATGGTGTGGTCTTCATTGCGGTAGAGAGGGGTGCGTAGAATGGGATTAAAGAACAACTTTTACCGTGTTAGTTTTAATGAATCGAGGCATGCCAGGCCAAATAAAATTCACAAATCGCGTGGCCCTTATTAATTATATCTTTAAAATTTTCTTAGAATTTGGGGCGTGCCGTTTAGCGAATTTCACGGCCCTCCGCAAAGATAATAATCCGTTAGTCACTTTTAGGCGCGTTTTTTAATAATTTTTACCTTCCTAAATACGGGTGTGCATTTCATGCAACCCAAATCCAAATCCAAAAATATTGAATAAGAATATGTCGAGGATCTAGGTGCATTTCATGCGACGTGATCCGAAAACACGTTCTTAAACGACGTTCACTTTCGTAAAAATAATTAAAAAGCGGTAAATAATCATAAAAATTGCACTATAGGTTGGAGCATGTAAAAAATTAGATTTTAGCCATTTATAATAATTTAAGCGACCGTGCTAGAACCACGGGATCCGGGGGTGCCTAACACTTTCCCTCGGGTCGACAGAATTCCGTACACAGAATTTTTGGTTCGCAGACTCCAATTGGGAAGTCAACAATTTTCCTCGATTTGGGATTAAATTAAACCGGTGACTTAGGACACAAAAAATCAATCCTATCCTAAGTGGCGACTCTAAAAAAAAAAAAATAATCTCATTTCGAATAATGTCACTTTAAATAGAAAAACTCCCTTATACATTTATCCTTCGGGGTAGGTGTGTAAAAGAGGAGGTGTGACATAGAGATGCGGTTGTGTTTCTAATGTCACTTCAAACTTTTTTGGTTTTCTTTATTTTTATAACTACTATTATAAAACTAATGATTAAAACTAAATTATGCTATGAGAATATTTCTAAGTTGTATTTAATATAGAGAAAGGCACTGGGGTCGTAACACTACCTAGATGGCTAATCGACGGGTAGAAATTACTAAGGGTAGATTGATATATTTGGGGCTTATGCTATAACCGTTGCACAATTATACCCATTCCCACACCTCTCGGTAGAGAGAATGATTTTGCCTAATTGGCTCTCTCGAGACCAATTGGGTAGGCCAATTAGACCAAGCAACTAGGGTTCAAGTAGGGTGATTACTCTCTCGAGATTTAACCCGTTAATTGAGACTATCATTTCTCATGGGTCCATCCCAATTCCTTGTTGAGTCAATTTTGGGGTCGTAGACTCTCTTTCTCAAGAAAAGTTGAACCCACTAAGTTTGAATCTATGTTTGCAACCACAAATTCGAAATTGAAATATAAAATCAACCCAAATAACAAACACCCAATATCAATCTAACCCTAGATTGCAACACCCATCACTTACCCACACTAGGGTTGAGCCATAACCCTAGATAATGGGTTTAGCCACACATAATTAAAGAAGAAATAGATGAGGAACTAAATATATTAATTAATTACTAAGAAGAATCTACAAATATCTATCGTTAATAAAGAGTAAAAGTGCAAAAAATGGCTATAATCTCGTTCCCAGGTGAACAACTGCATTTCAGAATCTAAAACTTAACATAAAAATGGTAAAATGTTCTATTTATACAAGGCTAGAAAAATTGGACAAAAATACCCATGCGGGGTTAGCGCAGACCGCGCAAAAAGGACCGCAGCTGCGCTGGCTCTTGGACTTATGATTTCAGCTTCTCTGAAGTTAAGGACCGCAGACTGCGAGAAAGTGCACATTGGCCGCGGTGGGAGTTGGCGCTGCCGCACATAAAGGAACGCGGAGCGCATTACTTAAACTTGATAAAATCCCAGCTCTCTGAATCTCGTTCACGCGGACCGCGCAAAAGAGAAGCGCGGCCGCGTGGCTTTAATCCCCAAATTTTCTAGTCTCTGAACCTCATGTCCGCGAACCGCGTAAAAGGGTAGCGCGGCTGCGAAGTCTGACTGCGGACCACATGAATAGTACCGCACTCGTGTTGCCTCCAGCTTGAAAATGAAAAGTCTCTGAATCTCCTAGTGCGGCCGCATTCACTCTTGCGCGGACCGCACTAGGCCCTATTTTCCTTATTTCACTTAGACTTTGACACTTGAGCAGGTTTCACTCCGTTTTGAGCCGATCTTTGACATTTGTCACTTTGTCGCTCAAACCTGCAATCAAGCACAACTTGTGTGCGTTTTTTGGGACTATTTTGTTGCAATTTGTAACCAAAGCAATAGCAAGTAGGGGTATAAAACATGGTAAAATCCCAACTTATCAACTCCCCCAAACTTAAACCTTTGCTTGTCCTCAAGCAAACAAAATAAGACCCACCCCTTAAGGGACAATCCAAGTAATTCCAGCTTATCCTAAAGTAGCCTCAATAAGCATCAATTGGGACTAACAATTTCCCTCAATACGAATGAATCATTAACACATTTAAACTTTGAAAAATCGTGGATCAAATGTGACACAAGAGCATCAAGAGTTGACACATTTCATTAAAGAACTTCTCTCAATTACTTTGGTCATTGTGGAACCCAAACTTACACATCCTCAACTCTCCCTAAGCGAACCTCACCTTTTTTTAGTATTGACACACAAATCGAGGTTGATGGAATTTCACTCATCTCTCTCAAGAAGAAGCTCACAAGTCCGGCTCTGGGTACCATATGCTTTCCCCTTATGTAAGTATCCACTAATGTAGGTTCCCTTCAACTCAAGATCCTATAGGGCTTTTGTGGAGTCAAATGTGAAGACTTTTGGTTAAGGGTAGGACATGTTTTTATTCAAGTGGGTTCAATCTTCCCTTAAGCACTTCTTTTAATTCATTTTGGCACAACTCTCTGACTCTTTTGAGTATTTCACTTCTTTACAAGGGGTTAGAGAGACACATTGTCGCTATTTCTTATGCAATTCAAACATTGCTCCTTTTTCTACTTTTTCACACCTTTTTCACCTTTGTTTTCCTTGAGTCCCTTTTTATTCTTGTTCACATTGGACTTCCTTTTTGTCTTTTTCTTTTCTTGATTTTTCATTGCCTTCCTTTTTCTTTTGCTTTTGTACCTTTCTGCCACTTTGTTTCCTTTCTTGTCTCTCCCCCCAAACTTAGACCAAACTTAGACATTTGCCATTACTCAAGGGAAGATTTGGGTGCCAAGAGAGGGTATCATTTAGAACGGGTATAGGCTTGTAGCATTGGCTCTTGAAAGAAAAAGGTTCAAGTCTCAAAAGGGTTAACTAGGGATCATTTCATTGGTAGGCCATGGAATTGTTCAACTTAACATTTGGATCAAGGAAAGCCTATAATCACTTCTCAAGTCAAATTTCACCTATGATTTCGCCTCAACAAACATTCAGGGCAAGTTCTAGACCATTGGCTCGGGACTTGGACTCACAATTTGATTCCTCACTGCACACGCTAGGGGATTGCTAAAGGCATCGAGTCGGGGGCCCACAACGACCTTAGTTACGATTCAAGCACACAATGGTCTGAAAAGATCACATGATGATTGTTTGGTCAACGCAAGAGTCTCAAAGCCACGACTTTCACCATCCTAAACACAACATTATGTCTTTGACCATGGGATCAAAGTCAAATGTGCTAGGCCCAAGTGAAGCTTTGCTTGAGGTACCCTTAACTACAACTATCAAATACAAAAGAAAAATAAAAAAAATGGACTCAAAACCCTTAAGAAGGTTGTCACTCCATCCATCATCGGAAGAGCCACCCGATTCACACATACCACCTTTGGAAAGAATCATGGCCTTAAGAAAACCAAGGGCTTATTGGAAGTGTCAAAAACAAAACAAGAGGCTACGAGCCTAACTATAAAGCTAAAAACAAATTTTTTTTGCGAAAATAGAAAATAGAATAAATATGTACAATAGGGGCGTAGAATATACAACGGGGGATGAATATGTACAGAAATTTAACTTTATATACAACCCAAAATAGAGAATAAAAAGTATAAGAAAAGTAGCTAAAGTGTAAAGTTATACTGCCCAAAATAGAAAATAAAAGTAAAGCATAAACTAACAATCTGTATATACAGTCATCCATGGATAATCAAAAAGTAGGGCACACCCCCACGAATAAAATCTAGCATTGTCCCCAATGCCAACTAAACAGATAAATATCAAAATCAAAGTAAAGGATATAGAGGCTCCATAGGCCTGGTCAGTCTGCATGGGATCCTTAGTGGTCCCCAAGTCCTCCGTATGTGCGGGAGCCTCAGACTGGATCCCGGCCTCCTGCTGCTCAACTACTGGGACCAAGGCCTGCTCCTGGACCAGCTGGATGTTAGGTGCAGCACGTGGCAAATTGGAAGAGGCCTCCTGTGGGACTGCCACCTCAATCACTGCATCAGCTGTACTGGAGAGCTTCCTCTTCTTCCTAGGATGCCTGGGTGCCTGCTCCTGCTGTGGCTCTGCTACTGGTGCTGCTGGATCTGGGGCTGGCTCCCTGAATAGCAAGTCTAGAGGAATCTGGTCTGCCAATAGCTTGTCCACATCTGTCCTAAGTTGCTTCACACACTCCTTAGAAGCCTGTGTTCTCCTTATCTTCTTGTGCTCCTTGGCAAGCTCCTTCAGAGCCTTGCCATGTGACTCCACAGCAGTAGTCAAAGTGGCATGTGTCTTCATAATACTTTCCTGGTTCTCCAGGAGCTTCTTCAACGTGTCCTCAATGGACTGAGGAATCTGAGCTAGCTGAGGTGCTGATTGGGTCTGAATAATGGAAGATAATGTGGACAACTTGGATGTCGCAGCTGACATCCAATTGTTCAAGCTAGCCAATATCTGGCTCAACTGATGGGTAGTGAAGGGATGCGTCCTGGAAGATGGCACCCTGGGCCTGCTGAAGTATTGGGACCAGCAGAAGAGAATGGTCTTGGAGGCAAGTCTACAACTATAATGGCAGCACGCTCGGTGGAAGGCATGATAGAAGGCTCTACAGCAACTAGCTCCTCAGATTGGCCAGTTAGGACAGGGGAAGGTGGCTTGTAGTTCTAGGATTTAGGGTTGTCCGGGCCCTGCATGTTGTACCAAGAGTAAGGAGCCACAGGCTTGGTCTTGACGTCATACATTTTCTTCTCCACCGTTAGATCCCTGAAATACATAGAAAGGGTGTTGGGAAAAGGGTAGTTCCGGTCATACTCTTGTCACACAGCAGAAATCACCTTGGACATCACATTGCCCATATTGATAGGGTACCGGGCCATAATAAATGCAACAAGAATAGCCCGGGTAAGTGTAATAGTGTTATCGTGGGTAGAAGGGTCAAGCCGACTGCACACAAATGTCAACCACCCTCGAGCCTCAAAGTTGAAGGTGTTCCAGAATATTTTCTTCCCTGCTTGCAACCATGTTGGGGACAGTACCTGGGATTGCCAAGTACTGGCCCACCCAAGGACGAACTTCCTCCCCCATCCCTAACTTTGCCAGATAAAGTGACTCATCCTTATCTCGGAACCCCAAATACTCATTCAAGGATTTTCTATCAAACAACACTGTTTTGTCCCTCACTTTGGTCACCTTAGTATCCTTGACAATGTGAGCCACGTTAGAGTACAATTCCCTAACCATGTGCTCATTTGCATCGATGCACTTCTCCATGAAGAACTCTCATCCCTTTATAGTTCGGAACTCCCTCTGCACGTTCGGGTTGTGGGGTAAAAGGTCAGTGTCAATAAAACTTCTCTCCGGTATCAACTTCCTCACCGTCCACCACTCCCTAAACTTGTGGTAAGCCATTTGGCTCACGAATCTATCCTCCTACTCTTTGGAATTTCTAGTCTGTGCAACTCCTCCAATCTGAGGCTTACCTCCCTCATCTTTGCCTGCACTCTCCCCAGATAATGAAGTTGTGGGGGAGGTGGAGTATTTCTCACTACCAGCTGCGGACTCGTCAGAAGAATCCGAGAATACATTCACTGGTCTTTTGGAGGTAGGTGATGGTGGAGGGGTATTAACTAGGTGGAGGGGGTCGGTTATGTGAGTTGGGATTGAATATGAGGAGATGCTTTTGAAGGGCACATACTCACTCCCCGACGAACGAGAAACAACCTTATTAGAAGCTTTTATCAATTTTCGGGTCTTTTTTATGTTCTCCCGAGCCTGGGGAGTGAGTTTGGCTATTTTCTTGGCTTTACCCCTTTGGGAGGAACCACCTCTCTCGGGTTGTTGCGATTGTTTGCCACCCTTTTGTCTAACCATTATCTGCAAGCAAACACATCTAGCATTGTCAGTTTAAGCATGAGCATTGAGACAGGTGAATAAGACAGGTTGAAGACATAATTGCAGACCACAGTGGTAGAACAGGTTGTAGTACATAGCTCCACGGACCACACAAAATAGGAGTGCGGCCGCGTTGGAGGCACCGCAGACCACACAAAAGTGACCGCAGTCCGTGCTCGGTAAAGGCCCCAAAACATAACTCTCTGAATCTCCCACCGCGGTCCGCACAAAATGGGGCCGCAGCCGCGGTAGGACAGCGCAGGCCGCACCAAAGTGCAATGCGGCCGCACTGGAAACATTTAACTTTCAATCAAAAGAGCTTTGCGGTCCGCACATAAATGCAACACGGACTGCGTCAGGGCAGCGCGGTCACGCAAAAGCAATTGCGGTCCGTGCTGAGCTAGAGTTAGGGAACTAAGTTAGGGTTTCATGTTTTCCTCCCCTTTTGTTCAATTTTTGACTCCTACTTGTCCCTACTCAGATACCCAATCTTTAAGCATGTTCAACACATAAAAACTAGCAAGAAATCTAACCTAAACTAGTAATTAAAGAAAAATGAAAAAAGAAGAAGTTACACTACTGGGAAACAAATAAGATGAAAACTAAGAAATAATTAATCACGAGTGCATGAGATGTTACCAGGTTGATGAAGAATGAGTGCAATTAATCAAATCAAGCAAGAAGAACGGGCTCAGAAAATTATGAACAATAAAATTAGGGTTCTGGGTTTTCAAAGTGCGAAAAGGGTAAAATGAGACTCTTGGTCTCTTTTTATAGACACCCAGTGGGATCCGTACTCACATACCAGAGCGGCCGCACAAATGCGACCGCAGACTGCGCTGGGTTTATTCATGTAGCCTTGCAGTAAGCAGCCTACGCGGACCGTACAAACATGATCGTGGCCGCATGGAAAACTTTAAAGAGCATAATAGTTTTGACTTGCCAGCGCGGACCGCGCAAAAATGCACCGCGGCCGCCCTAGCAAACTTCAGAGACTATGCACATTTGGCTCATGCCATCGCGGACCGCACAAACATGCATCGCGGCCGCACTGACATACTTCAGTGAGTGCAATTTTTTTTCTTTTGTTTTGCACTTCTTCAATACAATCCCCGCAACATCTCACAAAAATTAAGTTAAAATTCTAAGCTATAAAGAAAATCAAAGAGAAAGAAAAAGACATGGGTTGCCTCCCAACAAGCGCCTGATTTAACATCGTGGCACGACGCATGTTACCATCACATCACTTTAAATGAATGAGTGACACCACGTGGCTGTCATAAAACTTCCCCAAATAATGGTAAAATGGTAAAATATTCTATTTATACTAGGCTAGAAAAACATGACAAAAATACCACTGCGGGGTCTGCGTGGATCGAGCAAAAATGACCGCGGCCGCGCTGGCTCTTGGACTTATGATTTCAGCTTCTCTGAAGTTAAGGACCGCAGACCGTGAGAAAATGCACTGCGGCCGCGGTGGGAGTTGGCACGGCCACACATAAAGGAACGCGGAGCGCATTGCTTGAACTGGCTAAAATCTCATCTCTCTGAATCTCGTTCATGCGGACCGCGCAAAAGAGAAGCGCGGCCGCGTGGCTTTAATCCCCAAATTTTCTAGTCTCTGAACCTCATTTCTGCGGACCGCGTAAAAGGGTAGCACGACCGCGAAGTCTGACCGCGGACCGTGTAATTAGCACCGCTCCCGCGTTGCCTCCAGCTTGAAAATGCAAAGTCTCTGAATCTCCTAGTACGACCGCATTCACTCTTGCAACAGATGGCAACACCCATCAATTACCCATACTAGGGTTGAGTCACAACTTTAGCTAATAGGTTTAGCTACACATAATTAAAGAAGAAACAGAAGAAATAGATGAGGAACTAAACATATTAATTAATTACTAAGAAGAATCTACAAATATCTATAGTTAATAAAGAGCAAAAGTGCCAAAAATGGCTACAATCTCGTTCCTAGGTGCACAACTACATTTCAGAATGGTAAAATATTCTATTTATACTAGGCTAAAAAAACTGGACAAAAATACCCATGCGGGGTCAGCGTGGACCGCGCAAAAAGGACCGCGGCTGCGCTGGCTCTTGGATTTATGATTTCAGCTTCTCTGAAGTTAAGGACCACGGACTGTGAGAAAGTGCACCGCGGCCGCATTGGGAGTTGGCACGACCGCACATAAAGGAATGCGGAGCGCATTGCTTGAACTGGCTAAAATATCAGCTCTCTGAATCTCGTTTATGCGGATCGCGCAAAACAGAAGCACGGCTGCGTGGCTTTAATCCCCAAATTGTCTAGTCTCTGAACCTTATGTCCACGGACCGCGTAATAGGGTAGAGCGGCCGCGAAGTCTGACCGCGGACCGCGTAATTAGTACCGCTCCTGTGTTGCCTCCAGCTTGAAAATGCAAAGTCTCTGAATCTCCTAGTGCGGTTGCATTCACTCTTGCGCGGTCCGCACTAGACCCTCTTTTCCTTATTTCACTTAGCCTTTGACACTTGAGGAGGTTTCACTCCGTTTTGAGCCGATCTTTGATATTTGTCACTTTGTCGCTCAAACCTACAATCAAGTACAACTTGTGAGCGTTTTGGGACTATTTTGTAGCGATTTGTAACCAAAGCAATAGCAAGTAGGGGTATAAAACTTGGTAAAATCCCGACTTATCACGCTCGGATGGTACGGTGAAGATGTGATCCTCTTTCTTTTCAAATCTTCAAGGAACTTTGTGATCTTTGCACCAATAAATGCGGCCCATTATCGCATGCTATTTTTTTTGGTATTCTGAACCTACAGATTATGTTTTCCCATAAGAAAACCACCACTTCGTGTTCGCAATCTTCTGATAAGGACCTGCTTCTACCCAGTTAGAAAAATAATCAGTTAAAATCAAAAAGATATCTTACCTTACCGGGAGCCGGTGGAAGTGGTCCGACGATGTCCATTCCCTATTTCATGAATGGCCACGGTGACATAATCGAATGTAGTGGTTATACTGGTTGATGTACCAGCGATGCGTAGCATTGGCACTTATCACATTTTTGTACCAAGGCTTTGGCGTCTTGTTGTGTGCGGGACCAATAATATCCTTCCCTTACCAGGTTTAGCATTAAAGAGTATGCATCTATATGATTTCCGCATATTCCTTCGTAAACTTCTCGCATAACGTAGTTAGCTTTAGATGCTCCCAAACATCGGGCTAACGGACCTTGGAAAGATTTTTTGTACAATTGGCCTCCTTTGAAGCTATATCGTGCTACTTTGACACGCATCACCCGAGATGCCTTGGAATCTTTGGGCAATTTCCCGTACGAAATCAGAGGCAGACCTACATTGATGGTTGAGGGGTCATGCGACCCCGTTAGCTTCAGCAAAAATCATGTATATATATCTTATGTATATATCTGCATATAGCTGGGACCCATTAAATATTTTTTTGTGCCCTAAGACACATAAAGGCAAGTTGGAGGAGTGGTTTTGTAAGGTGCTTTAAGTTTCCTGCTTTGTTGGAGCTCGTGGGTTCAAACCTCATTATCACCACTTTCTCTTCTCCTTTTTATTTTACTTTCTTTTGGATTCAACTAGTTTCAACTTAATAACAAATTGCTTCACTTTATACTTTAATTTTTTTTTGAATTAAAATATAGTTTATTTTTAATATATAATAGTCAACTTACTCAATTTTATTCTTTTTCAATTCCCTTCCTTAAACTTAATAGCCTCAAATTACAATTTCTCGCGCTTCAAAAGTAGAAAAATACAAATCCTTCTTTCACAATTTTTTTCAATAATCACTTTAAAAAAGCAGCGGATATCTGTCAACTCTGATTTGGCAATGACAATTAATTAGGAGTTTGAGGATTTTCTTCAGTTCTTTAACTAATAGCACACCCTTAATCTTGATTTGTTTAGTAAGTTTTTTGATAATTTTTGAAGTTTGGACACCCTTTTGATCACAAACCCCTTTGTTAATTGAGAAAAAGCTCAAAATTTTTATGTTTGAAACAGTGTTAAATCAAATATCTTCCCTTTCCGTAGCACATATTTTGCAAAGAAATATCTCTTTTTGTTCTATGCTTTTTATTTCTTTAGAACTTCTTTTTATTTGTACTTGAACGATAAGTCATCATAATCATTGAGTTTTCATTGAGTTAAAGAGTTTCGTTTTAATGACATGCGCTCGTGCCTTTTAATATTTATTCACGTGTTGCTGGAAATACTATTAGGGTTTCATTCCCTCGTTTGATTTATAGATGTTACTCCATCCGGTCCAAAATAAGTGATTTTTTGGCTTTTTTTTGTTGTCCAAAATAAGTGATTTTTTCGGATTTCAAGAATGAATTAATTATTTTTTTCCTACATTGTCCTTGAAATAAATAGTGTAGGAATATGTGTTAGGAGTGTTTATGTGAGATAGTAAAGGTTAATATGGTCAATTTTATTGCTAATTAATGCTAAAAGGTGAATTTCTTAATCTGTGTGAAAACACCCAAAAAATTACTTATTTTGGACCGGAGGGAGTAATTCAAAATCAAATTATGTTTTCTCCACATGTTGCAAGTTCGAAATAACCTTTTGGGTGTATGAATTGCAACTGTTGCACTATATTGAAAGTTCTTGGAGGGAAGGATGACGAGGGTCTATTTAGAAATAGCCTCTTTATTCAAGGGTAAGGGTAATATCTGCGTATACACTATCTTTTTCAGACCTCATTAAGTGAGATTACACTAAATTGTTGTTGTGAGAAGTCATTGATGTGAAGTTACTTGAGGCGTTTGGTCAGTGGGAAAACCGAAAATGAGTATTTGCATGCAGCTGAATTTGTTTTCCGCGTGAAAAGGACGGAAAGGAAAATGCTTTTCGTTGTGATTCCGATTGGAATTCCCTTTGGGCACAAGTGGAAGTGGAGATATTTGGTTCACTTTTCACTTCTATGTTAATTTAAGGTAATAAATTTGTCTAAGTTATTAAAAAAATTATAGGTAATTTTTTTTTTATATAACTAGTGTAACTCAAACTATTAGAGTAATAAAAAAATCAGTTCGGTGCACTAAGTTCCTATACGGTATCCAGGAAAGGATTAAACTATAATGATCTATAATACGCAGTCTTACTTTATGTTTCTTCAAGAGGCTGTTTCCACGGCTTGAACCCGTGACTTCTTGGTCACATGACAATAACTTTAACAGTTACGCCAATGTTCCCTTTAAAAAAGATAGTCTGATGCATTAAGCTCCCGTTGTACGTGGGGTCTGTAGAAGGACCGGTCCACAATGGTGTATTTTACGGAGCCTTATAATGTATAACTTAAACAATTACTTTTGATCATTTTATTATTTCTTCTAGGTTATCAATTAATATTACTATAAGTTCTAAGTGACATAATTATGTAAAAAAATTTTTGTACACATTTGATGCAGAGAATTTAATCTCAATAAAATATATGAAATTAAATTTGGAGATTGGCTTTTAAGATGGAGTTTAGGACGTTGGCCCTGGCTCATGCACCTTTTACATTTTAATGGACTTATTTTATCTTTATTCAGTTATGTCCTTTCATACTTCCATTTCCTTTTTCATTTTCTTCTTGATATATAATCCATGTACTCGGTCTTTTTTTTAGTAACTAAATTAAAGCTGATTTGATCTGCATAAATTACGAATTATTCATTTTGACTTTATTATTGTATTGAGTTCGAGAAAAAGTCAATTAAAATAACAGTTTAAAATATAGAATAAAAAATATTTAAGAAATGTCAAATCATGTTTGAAATCACATTAAAAATATCATTTTTGAATAAATTTTAACAAAGGAAATATGTCATAATTTTTTTTGGGTATATACGAAAATAAAAATCTCAATTTTGTTTGAGGTCTCAGTTTTTTTAGGTGAAATATTCCTATTAAAGAAAATGGAGGGACCCAATAAATGAGGCGAATTTGGTGTGGCCGGTGGTAGATAGACGCATCACGCACGTGAGAGTAGAAAAGTCAATAAGCATATGATACTTATTTTTAAAGATAATTATTGTAGGAATTTTTTGTTTAAATTGGAGTTGGGATAAGTGGGATATAAGTTAACACTTTGATTTATTTTTGTTGGAATATACTATTAACCAGTTAGACATAATATTATATTTTATTCTTTATAAAATAATTATTTATTTAATTTATTCAATTCAATAAAATACTATTTCAAATAGATCATTTGTTATATGTGTATCTTTTAGTTATGTAGTAGACAATTTAGTGTATGAAATCTTAGTTCATGCACATAAGATTAAATTATTGATTCTCATAATTAATAAACTATGTTCACAATCAAAGATATTGTTGCACAAAATATCTTGATGATTGTAGGACAAGATTATCGTATAATTTGTCTTGATTATGAGAGTAGTTTTACTCCAACTTTTTGTGTTGGTATACTCAATGTATATTGAATGGACCAAATAGAGAAAAGGTATTTTGTACTGAATATATAAAATATTTTCTCTAATTCATTAAATGAGCTTATACTCCTAAACTTGATATAATTATTAAGATCAATGTAATTTGTTTATTATTTTGATTTATCAAAAGGTACGACTCTATTTAGAGTTAGTGTATGCCTAATAGATTGGACAATAACGAATAACATTTGTGAATAACAATTAGTTGATAGAATCCATGACTCGATTTTGAGTTGATGATACCTTTTTATGTAAGCTTATAAATTTTCATGTGAAAATCCGCCCGGTGAATTTTGTATCCGTCACATGAAATAGTTTACGCGGAATTATAAAGGATTTAATTAGTTGATTAAATTAAATTTTCAGTGATTTAATTTAATTAACTGGTATTTGAGATCTTAACATGGGGAGTTAAAATAAGTGTTATTGAATTTTCTAAATTTATATTGAGGAGTTCAATTGCAGTTTTTAGTAGAATAAATTGTAATTAATTATAATAAGAATTAATTCATGCTAATTTTGAATTAATGCTATAATTGGTAACCTCTTATTATTTCTATGGTCCCTGCTATACCTATTAAAAACCTGGACAAGACTTAGGTAAAAAGTGACTTGGGAGAAAAGTTATCTAATAGAGTTGGAGTAGGATTCTGCTTGTAGAAAGAGAATCCTACACATTTTTGGAGCACAATTTCGGCCAAAAATAACTCTATTAAAGCAAAACTAATTTCACCCAATAACTTACTTTTTAGAGTTGTATTGTTCTTGCACACCCAAAAGCAAAAGTCGTCCAAGGTTTTCCCAGGCAAATAGCAGAAGACTGCAGCCCTGGATTCTTGCTGTTTGGAAGATCTGTGCAACTATTTCAAGAGGTTAGTGCTTCTAATCTCATTATTATTGCGTTGTCTAGTTTACATGTATTTGATACCTGGATTGTATGCTTGCTTCCGCTGCGTATGTTCTAACAATTAGTATCAGACGTCGTTTTACATCTAACTAGATAATCTAATACAACATGAATAGAGTAAAACTTGTTGTTTATTGATACATGTTTGGTATGATTATTTTATGTCTAAAACATGATTGTATTTATTAGTATCTTACTTTTGTAATTTTAAAATTATGAATTAATATACACATGTATAAATAGTGGTGTTATATGAGAGTCTATTTAATTACTTTTTTATCAAGAGCAATCTGTTTTTTTAATAAAAACGTGATTGTTTTTTATTGCTGTTAATTCTATAATATAGGTTAATATACATATGCACAAACAGTGAACTAATTTCATTAATCTGTTTTAGTTGCGTTTTGTCCATAATCACAGTGTTATATTGATAAAAAGTTAAAAACTTTAATTGTTTTGTATGATATTAGTTTTATGATTTTGGATTAATATATAGAATTATGAACAATGTTGTTTTTGACTAGTGAAAAATATACTATTTTTACAATTCTGTCTAAACATGTTTTTATTAAATAAAAATAAAAAATATTATTTTGAGTTCTGAAATTATGTGTTAACATATATCAATATATTATGTGATTTGAAGAAGTCAAAATAATAAAAACCCTTAAAACGCCAAAATTGAATTCTAGAAATCAGTCTTGATTTTAGAATTCTGAAATTTTGTCGAACTCCGATTGACCTCAAATTTGTTAGGTTCATCGAAAACGGTCCAATGAGCAATAGTGATGGTATGTCGGTTTTTGGGCATTCGAGGTCGTTTAGATGGGTTTTTGGCCATTTTTTTATTTTTTAGAAATTTTTTTAATAATTTTTTTTTTAAAGAAATCTGTGATGGTAGGGTTCAATTCCCATTATTTCCAATCATGTTTTACAGTAATATAATAAATTTATATGTTGACATAGGTCTTCTTCCACATCGGATAAATTTATTATAGATGATTATTGTATTTTTGCCTCTAGTTATTTGATTACTTGTATTAACTCTCCAACTGAGTTACATTGATTGGATGAAACTAGAGTTTATAAAAATATCTATCTTAAATTAACAGTTTACTCTCCATCTGAGTTGGTCATGTTTAAATTTATGGGGTTAATATCTTACATCACTCATATATTTTGCATGAATATGTAAGTTTCCCTGATGAATCTAACTGTTCAATGAGCATGGTTATATGTGTAATGTGCTATTTTGAATTTAATTATTCTAAATACATAACTAATGATCTATTTAATGTGAATATCTCTCAGATTAACCATATCTTCATTCAACCCACTTACCTCAATTTTGGACCAAAACAAGTTAGAAGGACCGAATTATGTTGACTGGAAAGGAACCTTGATATTGTCCTAAATGCTGAAGGTTACAAATTTGTAATTACTGAGGAGTGCCCAGAAAAACCTAAAAATGCTACTGATGATCAAGTTAAGGCCTATGACAAATGGGTTAAGGATGATGAAATGGCGCGATACATTCTTGCCTCTATGGCGAATATTTTGCAACATCAACATCAATCTATGGGGTCTGCTTATGATATGCTCTAAAGTCTCAAAGAGATGTTCGGTGAGCAAAATTATGCAACTAAGCAGACAGCCATGAAAGCCCCTTTGAACACCAATATGGCTGAAGGATCATCGGTCAGGGACCATGTTCTGAAGATGATGAGTCTTCTGAATGAACTAGAGGTATAAGGAGTCTTAAGTTGAGATGATCCTGCAGACTCTGCCTGACAGTTTTCAACAATTTCGCTTGAACTATAATATGAATAAAATGGATTTGTCACTAGCGAAATTGTTGAATGAGCTTCAAGCGGCAGAATCTATTATCAAACAACAAGCTCTAGTTGTGGCACTCAATGTTGAGAAAGCTTCGGTTTCTAAGTCGAAAGGCAATAAGAAAAAGAAGAAGGCTCAAAAGATTTTGGCACCTGGTGGTGCAGCTGGTGTGAAAAAATCCCAAAGGAAAGTGCTATCATTGAAAGCAACCTGGGCATCACAAGAAGCAATGCCCTGCCTATCTGACAAAGTTTAATAAACAAGATAATTCAAATTTAAATGTCGTGGAAACTTGTTTAGCGGTTGTTTCTACCATATTTTGGTGTGTAGATTCGGCAGCTACTAATCACATCTGCATTATTTTGCAGGGGTTTCAGGAAAAGTAGCGGCTAAGTGAGAGTGAAGTTTGCGTTTTCAAGCCAATGGCGAGCCATCACCAGCTTTAGCTTTAGGAGATATTAGAGTTTCGTTTAGTAGTGATAGAGTTTTAGTTTTAAAAGACGTTCTCTATGTACCTTCTATTAGAAGGAATTTGATTTCGGTTTCGAAAATAATGGATGTTGGTTATACTGTTTATTTTGCTAATAACTCTGATGTTATTAAGTTTAATAAACATTTTAATCTACACTGCTGCTAAAGTACATGACCTTTTTATTCTTGATATATCTCCTCATGTGCTACAACAACCAAAAGAACTAAATAACATTAATCTACCATATAAAAGAAAACGTATTTCTGAATTGAGTCAAACTTATTTGTGGCACTTACGTCTAGGTCATATAAATCTAAATAGAATTTCGGGATTGGTCTCTGATGGACCTTCGAGTTCATTAAAAGTGGAGTCACTACCAACATGTAAATCCTGTTTAGAAGGCAAAATAACCAAGAGACATTTCCCCTCAAAAGGAAATAGAGCCAGTGATAAGCTAGAATTAATTCACTCCGATTTGTGTGGACCTATGAATATACAAGCAAGAGGTGGTTTTGAGTATTTTGTGACTTTCACAGATGATTACACAAAATATGGATATATTTATATGTTGCAACATAAGTCTGAATGCTTTGAGAAATTCAAAGAATTTAAGACGGCAACGGAGAAACGATATAATAAATATATCAAAACATTGCGATCTGATTGTGGTGGTGAATACCTTTCTGAGGAATTCATAAAATACTTATCAGTTAATGAAATTACATCTCAATTATCAGCCCCAGGAACACCATAACAAAATGGTGTGGCAGAAAGAAGAACTAGGACCCTTATGGAAATGGTTAGATCAATGTTAAGTTATTCTGATTTGCATTCTTCCTTTTGGGGATATGCTTTAGAAACAACAAACTACATTCTAAATTTGGTTCCTTCAAAGTCAGTACCTTCAACTCCGGTAGAATTGTGGACTGGGCGCAAGCCAAGTTTATAGCATATTCGGGTTTGGGGTTGTCCAGCACATGTGCTAAAAGGGAAAGCGGATAAATTGGAATCAAGTACAGAAGTATGCATTTTTATTAGATATCCAAAAGGAACTAAAGGAGGTTTTTATTATTGTCCCAAAGAAAAGAAGTTAATTATTACGACAAATGCCAGATTTTTTAGAAGAGGACTATCTAACGAACCATATTCCTAGAAATAAACTAGTTTTACAGGAATTAAATAATGGAATAACTAAAGACTCATCTCTAGAACGTATCCTGGAAGCCAGTATTGACATACCACTGCATTATCGTAGTGGGAGAAATGTCAATAGGCAGCAGATTGCACAAGAGCAATTGCCTGACATCTCACTACCCCAAAGTAGTGAGAGGAATGTTGAGCAACTTCAGATTGTCGAACAACCTGAAATTGTTATGCAGCCTGCACTCAAAGAAGAAGTTAATGATATCCCAATACCTCAAGGTGTGGAGGGTAACATTGAGGCTTCAGTTTCAGAAAATGATGTTGCGATTCAACAACAAAATCAGCCTCCACCGGTAGTGACTAGTCGTAGTGGGAGAATTATTAGAAAACCTCTCCAGTTTGCGCTCTTGGGAGAACCTTATGATAGAATCCCTGAAGAGCGTAATAAAGAACCTATTAATTATGATGAAGCACTACACGATACATATACTGATAAATGGGTTGATGCTATGAAATTTGAAATGGAGTCCATGTACTCCAATAAAGTCTGGGATCTTGTAGAACCACCTACTGGAGTCAAACCCATAGGTTGTAGATGGATCTATAAGAAAAAGAGATGAGTGGATGGAAAGTGCAAACTTTTAAAGCTAGGCTTGTTGCAAAAGGTTTTACTCAAAAAGAAGGGATCAATTATGTGGAAACCTTTTCGCCAGTAGCCATGCTTAAATCTATTAGGATTCTCTTATTCATTGCTGCTCATTATGATTATGAGATCTGGAAAATGGATGTCAAGACCGCTTTTCTAAATGGAAGTCATGATGTGTGCATCCGTATGTCACACCCAGTTGGTTTCATAAAAAGTGGTAATAAGCACATGTTATGTAAATTAAAGAAATCCATTTATGGATTGAAACAAGCTTCTAGGGCATGGAACACTTGTTTTGACGTATCGATTAAAACCTTCGATTTTGATCAATGTGAAAATGAGTCTTGTGTCTATAAGAAGTGGAATAGAGATGAAGTTACATTTTTGGTTTTGTACGTAGATGAAATTTTGCTCATAGGAAATAATGTGAGCATGTTAAATTCAGTAAAGGAATGGTTGCCCTCAGTCCTCACAATTTGATATGAAAGACTTGGGACAGACAGAACATATAATTGGGATCAAGCTTATGCGAGATCGCAAACAAAGGATATTAGGCTTGTCCCAAGCACTTTATATTGATACTATTCTCACCAGGTTTGGCATGTGATATTTCAAGAAAAGGTTTCTCCCTGTTATATGTGGAATCTCTTTGTCAAAAGATCAATCCCTAAAAGCGACTGATGAGATAGAAATGATGAAGGCGGTCCCTTATGCTTCTGCTGTAGGGAGTCTTATGTATGTTATGCTATGTACTATAACTGACATCTGCTTTGCTGTTTGCATGGTTAGTAGATTTCAGTCTAACCTTGGTCGAGAATACTGGACTACTGTTAAGCATATAATCAAGTACTTGAAGAGGACTAGGGATTATATGTTGGTGTATCACTCCAGTGATGTTGCACCCATTGGCTATACTGATTCAGATTTCCAGTCAGATAGAGACTCTAAAAAATCTACCTCAGGATATGTTTTTACCTTATGAGGTGGAGCCATAAGTTGGAGGAGAATCAAGCAATCATGTGTTGTTGATTCCACCATGGAAGCCGAATATGTGGCTTCATCTGAGGCAGCTAAAGAGGTTGTTTGGCTCAGGAATTTTCTGAAAGAGCTTAATGTGGTTCCTTCGGCTCAAGCACCGATTGTACTTTATTATGACAATAGTTGTGCAGTTGCAAACCCGAATGAACAAAGAAGCCATAAAATAAGTAAGCACATTGAGCGTAAATATCACTTAATTTAGGACATAACTCAGAAAGGTGATGCAAGAGTAATGAAGATTGCGTTAGAGGACAATTTGGCAGACCCGTTTACAAAGAGCTTGACACAGAAGATTTTTGACAAACATGTAGAAGGAATGGGTGTTAGAGTAGTAGAGGTATGATTATGAGTCTAAGTGGGAGATCGTTGGGATATACTATTAACCATGCGGTTTAGATATAATATTATATTTTATTCTTTATGGAACAACTGTTTATTTAATTTATTCAATTCAATAAAGTACTATTTTAAATAGATCATTTGTTACATGTGTGTCCTTTTAGTTATGTAGTAAATAATTTAGTGTATGGAGTGTTAGCTCATGCACATAAGATTAAATTATTGGTTCTCATAATTATATTGTTGGATAAAATATCTTGATGATTATAGCACAAGATTATTGTATAATTTGTCTTGATTATGAGAGTAGTTTTGCTCCAACTTCTCGTGCTAGTATACTCAGTGTATATTGAACGGACCAAGTAGAGAAAAGATATTTTTTTACTGAATATATAAAATATTTTCTCTAATTCATTAAATGAGCTTATACTCATAATTTTGATATAATTATTATGATCAATATAATTTGTTTATTGTTTTGATTTATCAAAAGGTACGATTCTATTTAAAGTTAGTGTATGCCTAGTAGATTCGATAATAACGAATAACATTTGTGAATAAGAATTAGTTGATAGAATCCATCACTCGGTTTTGAGTTTGATGATAACCCTTTATGTAAGCTTATAAGTTTTCATGTGAAAACCCGACTGGTGGATTTTGTATCCATCACATGAAATAGTTTAAGCGGAATTGTAAATGATTTAATTAGTTAATTAAATTAAATTTTCAGTAATTTAATTTAATTAACTGGTATTTGAGATCTTAACATGGGGAATTAATATAATTGTTATTGAATTTTTGAAATTCATATTGAGGTGTTCAATTGCAGTTTTTAGTGGAATAAATTGTAATTAATTATAGTAAGAATTAATTCATGTTAATTTCAAATTAATGCTATAATTGGTAGACTCTTATTATTTCTGTGGTCTCTGCTATACCTAGTAAAAAATTGGACAAGACTTGGGTAAAAAGTGACTTGGGAGAAAAGTCATCTAATAGAGTTGGAGTAGGATTCTTCTTGTAGAAGGAGAATCCTACACATTTTTGGAGCACAATTTCGACCGAAAATAACTCTGTTAAAGAAATATTAATTTAACCCAATAACTTACTTTTTAGAGTTGTATTGTTCTTGCCCATACAAAAGCAAAAATCGTTTAAGATTTTACTAGGCAAATAGCAGAAGACTGCAACCCTGAATTCTTACTGTTTGGAAGATCTGTGCAACTATTCAAGAAGTTAGCGCTTCTAATATCGTTATTTTTGCGTTGTCTAGTTTATATGTATTTGATGCCTGGATTGTATGCTTGCTTCCGTTGCGCATGTTCTGACAGTTTTTTCATAGGTTAAAAATTAGGAAGGTAAAAGTAATGCGAGAGAAAATGGAGAGAATAATTAGTTGATTAATTATTTGTCCCCCCCCACCTTAGTGTAAAGTTGTGTACTGATAAAATCGGAGTCGGTGATCGAAGCCTTAGAAGCTCGAAATTCTATTTATCTTTGCTCGAAATCTAATTGAACAAGATCTTGCCAAGCTCGATATCCAACCCGATAACGTCAGGGATCGACCAAATTAGGTGGTTATTGGTTTATAAGAGTTCGCCCCTTATTGGGATCCTACCCCCGACCAGAGTCAAGTCGAACTCCAGATCGAAGTTGTATCAGATCTAGCCAGTATATCGATCATCAAGCTTCGATTATTATGAATGCCAGATCTTGATCGATATTTATGCCGAACCTGGGGAGGATGCTACATCGATCAGGCCACATGTCCTGAAGCCTTGGTGGTAACTTCATCAACTCACCCGACAGGGACCCATAATATTCTCCACTAATTAAAGTTGCAACACTAATCACGGCATTAGTGGGGGACAACCCCAAACGGCCAGAACCCATCACTTTCCATATGATAATACAGTATTAACCCCTATAATGGGGGGCAGAAGGAGAAGAAAGGGCACACAGACACAGCTGAAAAAAGAAGAATAGAAGCTCTTCCATAAGTTCTTGAGAGAGAATACTGTTAAGATTTTCCATTGTACATAAAGAATATTGGAAATTTGTGAAGGTTTATCTATCACTTTGTCATTATTGTTATAATTCCTCATTTCTTATTCTTATATTTTGGTATTATACTGGAATGAGCCACATATACTTGGAACCATACATAACTTCAATTGTTATCCAATTTTACAGGTAAACAGTTTGGCGCCCACCGTAGGGGCGAGGATAATATTGGTCATTTTTATATTAAAATCAAATAATGCACTTCTTCACACTTGTTCTTGGAGTTACTTTTTGATTACAGGCATAAAATGGCTAACCCCCAAGAAATTAAAAACATCGTTGGTGAATAAGATCAACAAGATGAAAATCACAACATAACACCTGAAGCCGCCAGACTGACCGAGGATGTTCTCAGAGCTAGAGTAGTGGATCCAAATGATATGAATTCTTGAGCTGCCATCAATGCCAATGTGGATGTAGATCAGGCGAGTAGCATTCGGGGAGGAACTCGATCTGCGACCGAGAATACACCATGCGTTGAGGAAGACGGAATAAGTCTACGCATGATTTTTGAGACGCTTCAAGCTCAACAACAAAAGATCGCCCGATTGCGAAGTCAAAGCCAGACCCCGAGCAGAAACATGCCTGACACACCCAAGGAAACAACTCAAGAGGGTGAACCGACCATGTTGGGATCAACGGGACAAGGATCGGGTACGAGCCCTGAGACCATCAAACTTATCGAGGAATTGATAAAATGGGTTGAAATAGGAGAGAGGAAGGTTGAAAGTTCCAACTCAAGGGTGGACTAGATCCTGGGAGCTCCCCCGATACTCAAAGGCCTCGATGCCAAAAAATTTGTGCAAAAGCTTTTCCCTCAAAGTGAGGCCACAAAACCGATTCCTAAACACTTTCGTATGCCCGAAATCCCCAAATATAGTGGAACAATGGACCCCCACGAACATGTGACTTCTTATACTTTCACCATCAAGGGGAATGATTTGAACGATGATGAGATTGAACCAGTATTACTGAAGAATTTTGGGGAAACCCTATTCAAGGGGGCCATGACTTGGTATCACAATTTACCTCCTAATTCTATTAACTCTTTTGCTATGCTTGCACATTCTTTTTTTAGGACACACGCATGTGCCATCAAGGTCGACACCGAGAAATTGGATTTGTTCAAAGTTAGGCAAAGAGACGATGAAATGCTTAGGGAATTCGTGTCCCGTTTTTCAAATGGAACGAATGAACCTCCCACTAGTTACTTATGACTGGGCTGTTCAAGCTTTAACTCAGGCACTAAGTAGCCGAAGCTCCATGGCTTCTCAACAACTAAAAAATAACCTATTGGAATATCCCTCTACCACGTGATCCGACGTCCATAACCGGTAGCAATCAAAAATTAGAGTGAAAGATAGCCGGTACGAGATCCCAACGAGTCCTCCTAGATGAAACATGAATCAAGATCGAACCAAAGGGGAAACTTATCACGAGCAAGGATTGAGCAAAGAACGTTATCGAACATATAATGAGGATTGAAAGAACGTTGGTTTGGCTCGTAGCCAAATAAGGAATGAACGGAGAAATGAGCGTAGGCCAATAGTCAAGGGCGGTTTCGACCAGTTGGTTAGGCCTAGGGAGGCACCAAAACTATCAGAATATAATTTCAGCATCAATGCGATCGCTATCGTATCGGCCATCGGGCAAATTAAAAAGACCAAATGGCCTCGACCTCTACAATCTGACCCTTCGAAAAGAAATCCATGCCTGATATGCAAATACCATAGAACCCATTATCATAAAACTGAAGAGTGTCGACAACTCAGAGAGGAAATAGCCAGGTTATTCAATGAAAGTCACATTCGGGACCTTGATTGATCGGGCCAAATCTCATTTTAGAATCAAGGATTCCCATAAATTGGTAGAGGAAGAAGATGCCACTCAAGTCATTAATATGATCATTGGCAAGGTCGACGCGCCCTAGGAGCCAATATCAAAATGTACCAGGATCCCCGCCCCTAGGTAAAAGCGAGTTTGGGAAACCGAAACCAAGCCGGATGAAGCCATATCATTCAATAATAAAGACACCTAAAGGATCATTCAACCGCATAACGACGCTCTGGTAATCTCTATACTCGTAAATAAAATTAGAATTAAGCGTGTAATAATCGATCCAGGTAGCTCTGCCAACATCTTCTGAGTAGGAGTGGTAGAGCAACTCGAACTATCAAATCAAATTGTTCTCGATTCACGGATCCTAAATGGTTTCAACATGTCTTGCGAAACCACAAAGGTAAAAATCACTTTATCGATGATCACGGAGGGGATAGCATGTGAAACTAAATTCCATGCGATCGAAAGAGACATTAGGTATAATTCCCTTCTTAGAAGGCCTTGGATCCACTATATGAGGGCTGTACCATCGACCTTTCACCAACTTCTCAAATTCCCGGTCCCAGGAGGGACCAAAATGATTTACAGGGAGTAGCCAGCAGCTAAAGAAATGTTCGCTATCGAAGAATCAATCCCGACATCAACGACCTCGACTTAGGCTGCAACCTTCTTGGATCAAGACTTCATAACCAAATAGCAATCAACGAGCCCAGCCTCGATGAGATCGCATGAATAAAGTATGATCGAAGAGGATCGACAAATTTCCTGATCATTTCCTACACCAAATGAGTCTGATGCTACCAAATCAACGATCGAAGAGTTGGAACAGGTCATATTGGTCGAGCATATGCCCGACCACAAAGTATATCTGGGCAAAGTGTTGACACCCGAGCTCAGGGAAAATTTTATTCTAATTAACATCGATTGTTTTGCTTGGTGACATGCAGGGAATCCCAAGGAGATCACCACCCATAAGTTGAGCCTAATCCCAAGTTCGTTCCGGTCAGACAAAAAACGGAGACCTGAGTCCGAGAAAAAACATGCTTTTATCAAGAACGAGGTATCTAAACTCCTTAAAATAGTGTCGATTAGGGAAGTAAAATATCCGGAGTGGTTAGCAAATATAGTGGTAGTACCGAAGAAAGGAGGAAAAATGAGAATGTGTGTGAATTATAAAGATTTGAATAAGGCATGTCCTAAAGATTCTTTCCCTCTTTCCAACATTGATCGTATGATCGATGTCACGTTCGGCCACGAGATTCTT
This sequence comes from Nicotiana glauca, assembly GCA_026770625.1. Classification (NCBI taxonomy): domain Eukaryota; kingdom Viridiplantae; phylum Streptophyta; class Magnoliopsida; order Solanales; family Solanaceae; genus Nicotiana; species Nicotiana glauca. The sequence goes on along the minus strand of MU765720.1, from coordinate 67,926 downwards.
AGTTTTCTAGATGCCTATTCCGAGTACAACCAAATATCGATAGACCCAGAAGATCGGGAAAAAACTTCTTTTGTCACTAAATTTGGTACATATTGTTATAATGTGATGTCTTTCAAACTTAAGAATGTGGTGCCACTTATCAACGCCTAGTAAATAGAATGTTCGAGGAAAAAATTGAGAAAATAATGGAAGTTTATATTGATGACATATTGGTTAAGTCCCTGTGAGAAGAGGACCATTTAAAACATTTGCAGGAAACCTTCGACATACTAAGGAAACACAATATGAGGCTGAACCCAGAGAAGTGTGCTTTCAGTGTCGAAACTGGAAAATTTCTAGGATTCATGGTCTCCAATCGAGGAATCAAAATCAACCCCAACAAAATTAAAGTTATCGGAGATATCAACATTATTGACAGAGTAAAGGTGTACAGAGGTTGACTGGGTGCATAGCGGCTATGGGCCGATTTATGTCAAGATCCACCGACAAAAGATATCGGTTTTTCTCCGTATTGTAAAAGAAGAATAGATTTGTCTGGACACTGGAATGCTAATGTGACGACCCAAAGGGTCATCACCTGTTTTAAATAAATTATGTGCTTCTGAGGCCTTGAAAACCTCATTTAGAGTCGCCTTGATTTGCGTGCACAGTCCGGGCGCATAGCCAGAAAGCTTAAATATGAAATTCTGTAAAAAAATGCTAAGTTTTGATGTTAAAATAAATAAATTTAACTTTGGTCAACATTTTGGGTAAACGGATCCGGACCCATAATTGACGATCCTAGAGGGTCCGTAGGAAAATATGAGACTTGGGTGTATGTCCAAAATCAAATTCCAAGGTCCCAAGCCTGAGAAATGAATTTTCTAAAAGAAATTGTTTTTCTGAGATTGTTAAGGAAAATTGAAATGATATTTGATTGGAACGTGTTGGTATCGGGCCCGTATTTTGGTTTCGGCACCCGGTACAGGTCTTATATATGATTTAAGATATTTTTGTGAAATTTGATAAAAACGGACGTCGTTTGACGTGATTCATACCTAAATTGGAAAATTTGATATTTTATGAGGTTTGAAAGAATTCATGAATTTTGAGGTGTAATTCGATGTTTATGATGTTATTTTGACGATTTGATCATGCGAGTAAATCCGTAGGATATTTCTGAGGTTGTGTGTATATTTGGTTTGGAGCTCCGAGGGCTCGGGTGAATTTTGGATAGGCCACGGGTTGCATTTTTGAACTTAAAATTTGCTGGTATGAACTGACCTCCATGCTTCGCATTTGCGAAGCCAGCCTCGCAAATGCGAGCCATTCATCGCAAAAGCGAGACAACAACTGGGCAGCCTTCTTCGCAAATGCGATGCCTGCCTAAACCCTCAGTCATCGCAAATGCGATATTTCTCTCGCAAATGCGAAGTCGCAATTGCGACTACTGCTTCGCAAATGCGAAAGCTTGGAAATTATGAAGGGTTCGCAAATGCGAACCCTGTTTCGCAATTACCACATATGACAGGTCGGGGTTCGCAATTGCGAACCCATGTTCGTATTTCCCATATCAGACACCTGAAATTTGTACACTTAAACGATTTTGAACTCCATTTTTCATATTTTCTCAAACCCAAACACACTTAGGCGATTTTCCAAGAACAAGTCTTCTACCAAATCAATTGTAAGTTAGTTTTTATTCATTTCTTTCAATCATTAACACTTTTAACATGATTTCAACCTAAAATCAAAGATTTTCATTGGCAAAATTGGGTGTTTTGTATAGAACCTAGATTTTTTCAAAAATTGGGGATTTGAACCTCAATTTGAGGTCCGATTTCAAAACAAATTATATATTTGAGGTCGTGGGAGAATGTGTAATCAGGTTTTGGTTCGAACCTTGGGTTTTGAACACGTGGGCCCGGGGGAGATTTTTGACTTTTTGGGTAAAACTTTGGAAAACTCATTTTCAAGCATTGGGGTTGATTCATTTAGCACTTATTGATGTAATTGAGTAATTTGTGATTAGATACGAGCGAATTGGCGGTGAAATCGAGGGGTAAATCTATAATTGAGATTTGAATCGTATTCGAGTCATCGAGGTAAGTATTTGGTCTAACCCTAGCTTGAGGGACTAGGAGTTGAGTCTTATTTACTAATTGCTTCTTGTTGAGTACGACGTATAGGCATGGTGACGAGTATCTATACGTTGGTGTCTAGAGTAACCGTGAGTCTTTAGTTTGTGAATATCTTGATTTCGTTGTATTTCTCTTGCCTTGGTGATGATTCCTATTTGTTGTGAAAAGCTTGTGAGAGGAATTGTGACCTATGAACAACGAGGAGCATTGGCTCAAGTTATATTACAATTGTGAACGTATATGAAATGGTTGAACCCTTTGGAGCATTGGCTCAAGTTGTAAAGTGAGATATGAAATAAAAGTGAAAGGAAGAGAAAGAGTATTTAAATTGTTCCCTTGCCGGGGTATTGTTGTTTATTGATTATTCTCCCTTGCCGGGACATTGAGATTATTGATGTTGTACCCTTGCCGGAATTTAATTGTTTAATTGTGTTCCCTTGTCGGGATTTTCATTATTATTTTGTTTATTCCCTTACCCCTTTTTTGTGATTGTTATTTGGGTGAGGAAGAGTGTAAAAGCACGAAGGGTGATGCCGTGCACTTATTGCCGTTTATTATGATTTCTTATTGTTATCAGTTCAAGTGCATTAATTGTGGTATTCCACTATTACTGTGATTTTTTATGTTGACATTCCCCTTTATTGTGTTACTTGTTATTATTGAATCAAGGTATCCTTGCGCAACGTTATGCCTTGAATTTATGCCCTAATTGCTACATGTTTATGTGACTTAATTGCTACTTGACATTCGACATATTAAATATTAAATTGCCTAATTGCTCCTTAAAGTCCATAATTAATTGCTATTTGTTATTATTTATTTTCCTTAATGAATCATAATTATTGTGTACTTGTTGTGTTATGAATTCTAAGGGTGTTCATGGTTTGACGAAAAACCGGTCCAAACCGAAAATCGAACCAAACTGATTAAGTAAACCGATATTTTTTTTGATTTGGATTGGTTTTGGTTTTAAATTGTAAAAACCGATAATATTTGATTTGGTTTTGGTTCTATTTTAAAAAATCGAAAAATAAATCGAACCAAACTGATTAATTATATACAAGATTTAATAATTATTTATATACAATATAATATCTTTTTTAAATAATTTTAATTATTATTTTGAATTTTGGTTTATCCTGTTATATCTTAAAAGATTGTGTTGGCTCAAGTTCAGATGAAGTTTTGAAGATTGACAAAATGAACTCAGTCATGAACCAGGTCCATCATGTGAGACACAGTGTTAATGTACTTACACATGTGAGATGCGTGTGAAGAAGATAAGTCTCATTGATCAGCAACAATATCTTCTGAGTTGATCGAAAAGGTTGCATAGGAAAAGGAGTTGAAGTCTCCTTATGTGAAGAGAACTACATCCGGATAAAGATTAAGGATTGGAGTTTGAATTGTTCCAGGACTTGAATTTGATGAAGGATCAACAATTCAAATTTTAATCAAACTCTGATTACTAACTCTATAAATAATAGTGATTGTTCTCTTTTACAGGTGATTGCACATTCGCAGAAGTAAAACTAAACTGATAGCAAAAGAGCTAGGCGATTTTGCAAGCAATTTGTGTGTAATTCAAGTGTGCAAATCTGAAGCTATGTGAAACAGAGCGAAGAACCAATTCCATTGTGTTTTTCTTTATTTCTAGTTCAATTGTAGTAGGTGTTTTCATATTGTACCTTTTAGCTTTATCTAGAAGCAATTGTATTAGGTACTTTGAGTATTCAAGTTAAAGTTAACTTGAAGGTGTCACAACAGTTGAGGCTGTGTGCCACACTGGGATTAGAGTTTAATCCTTAGGTTTACAAAGAGTTTTATTAAATTCTGTTTTGGCTCAGTGATTCTAGTGGAAGTTTGGAAAAATCCTACTGAGTAGTAGGTCGTGGTTTTTTCACCTTTTGAGCCAGGTGTTTTCCACATAAAAATCTCGGTATTCTTTATTTTATGCACTCTTAATTCCGCAAACAGTAATAGTAAGTACATCTAGAAGAACCAGGTTCTTCTAGTGCGAACATTAGGTACCACACAAATCACCCCCCTCCTATGTGGTATTGACATTTAGAACATCAATTGGTATCAGAGCAGGTTATCCTTGAAGAGGCTAACACCTTAGGAGAAGATCAACAATGAGTGCACCACCTGGGAACTGGGAAGGGCAATCCACTGCCATGCCTCCACTTTTCAATAGTCAGTACTATTCTTGGTGGAAGAACAGAATGAGAGATCATATTATAGGGGAAGATTATAAACTTTGGGATATAGTTACTGATGGTCCTTTAGCAACCACTAAGAAGAATGCTGAAGGAATTGATGTGCCAAAGACAAGGGTTGATTGTACTGCTGAGGACCTGAGGAAGTGGGAGAAAAATGCCAAGGCCAAGAAGTGGCTTGTATGTGGTCTAGGACCAAATGAGTACAGTAGGATCCAAAGCTGTACAACTGCTAAGGAAATATGGGACACTCTGCAAGTGGCTCATGAAGGAACGCCTCAAGTGAAAAGATCAAGAGGAACACTTCTGTATTCTCAATATGAGAATTTTACTATGAAGGAAGGAGAAACTATCCAGGAGATGTATACTAGATTCACCACTTTGACAAATGAACTTGAATCTCTTGGAAGGATTATCCTTGAAGAAGACAAGGTTGAGAAGATTCTGACAAGAGTTCTACCAGTCACATGGGAAAGCAAAATCACTGCCATTCAGGAATCAAAGAACATTGCTACCCTTAGACTGGATGAACTAATTGGAAATTTAACTGCCTATGAAATGAGGAGACAAACCATGAAGATGGATATCCCCAAAAAGGAGAGAAGCTTAGCTCTCAGAATTGCTGAAGGTGCAGATTTGGAAGATGATGAAGTGGCTATGATCACTAAGGATTTCAAGAAGTACCAGATAAGAGGAAAGGGTTCTTTAAGAGGTACAAACTTCAACAAAACAAAAGCTCCGGAGAAACAGACCAATGAGGGATGCTACAAGTGTGGTAAGACTGACCACATGATCAAAAACTGCCCTCAATGGGAAATTAAGTGGAAGAAAGAAAGAGCTGAACGAAGGAACAGGTTCAACCAAAGAGAAACAAAGGTTCAACCAAGGCTATGGTTGCTGCCTGGGGAGAAACCTCAGATGAAGACTCAGAAGATGAAGCTGAGGAGGAGCAAGCACTAATGGCCATCGGAGAATTATATGATGAACAAGAGGTAAGTATTCTTCATCTCAAAGACAAGATTAAATTCTTGTCTAAAGAAAGGCTGGATGAGCTATTAACAGACTTCATTGATGAGTCTGAGATAATTAATAATGCGAAAGAAGTTCTATCTAGGGAATGTGTGATTCTAAAATCCAAATGTAAAAGTCTAGAGTCTAGCGCAAATGAGAGTGATAACAAAAATACTGAGTTGAAGAACCAGGTTCTTGAACTTGACAACAGTGTCCTAGAACTTAGGTCTGAAAACCTAAAACTAAAATTAGGAACAGGAAAGAAGATAGTTGATCACACATATCTCACTCTAGAAGAAAATCTGGGAAAAATGAAAGATGAATTATACAGGAAAGATGAACTCATCAAAGTCCTAAAAGAAGATCTAGAAAAAGTAAAATATGAACTAGACAGAACTTGTAAGTGGAACAAAGCTTCTTATGCTCTCTCCTGACTGCAAGAGCATCATAGTAGTAATAAAAGAGGACTTGGCTATAGAACTCAAGCTCCTAAATGGGATCCAAAAAGCAAGTACCTCACTCTTCCTGAAAATAAATTTTGCACACACTGTGGTAAGACTGGCCATTACAAATATGAATGTAATGCAAAAGAAAAGGCCAGTCAAAGGAACAAAGTTTTTGTTAAAGAAAAGAATAAGCTGCCTCGATGGACAAGAAGAAATTTAATTCATCCTCTTGCTTATAGAAAGGGACCCAAACTAGTTTGGGTTCCTAAGACTAACCCCTGATTTCCTTTTGTAGGTCCAAGTGAAAGGGAAGAGCCAAATATGGTATATGGATAGTGGCTACTCAAAACATATGACGGGGGACAAGGACCAGTTCCTTTCACTTGAGGACTTAAAATGAGGTAATGTCTCCTTTGGTAATGGAAAGAAATGTGAGATCATTAGGGTTGGAAAGGTAGGCAAAACTGATTCTCATTCCATAGAGAATGTCTACCTGATAAATAGTTTGAAATATAGCTTAATAAGTGTGTCACAATTGTGTGACAGAGGTAACCTTATGGATTTTACCTCCACCAAATGCTTTGTGATTAATCTTATCACTGACAAGATTATTTTGCAGGGGAAAAGAGTTATTTACATTGTAGGTTTGTCAATTCTTTGAGAAAATGAACTCACTTGCTTAAGTGTGTTAGTTAATTATCCCCTCCTATGGCACAAAAGACTTGGTCATGCCAGTTTAAATCAGCTAAACAAATCAGTCTCCAAGGACTTGGTTATAGGTCTACCTAATATCAAGTACAATGAAGACAAAGTTTGTGAGGCATGTGCAAAGGGGCAGCAAGTAAGGTCATCCTTCAAGTCCAAGAAAATGGTAAGTACGTCCAAGACGTTGGAACTGGTTCATATGGATTATCATACCTCTTTTTTCACTACAACCCGTGAGGGCATAAAGGAGTTTTTCTACTTAAAGGACAATCGAAATGGAATTCGTTATTTATTAAGATTTAGATTCGCCACTTGGGAGATTAATGGTGTCCCAAGTCACCGGTTGAATCCCGATCCGAGGAAAATATGACTGTGTTTAACAGTCTGCGATCCAGAAATTTGAGTAAGGAACTATGTTAAATTGGGAGAAGATGTTAGGCATTCCCGGATTTTGTGGTTCTAGCACGATCGCTCAACTGTCATATTTGGCTTATTTGTTTGATTTTAGTACATGTTTTAATCTATGTGCTTTTAACTTCGAACCACTTTTATTATTATTATTTTAAGAGAATTGTATCGTCGTGAAGACATGTCTCGAACCACGTCACATAAATGCACCCGCGATTTTTGACACATTTCGACTTCGTTGAGATTTGGATTTGGGTCACATAAATGTGCACCCGAATTTAGGAAGGTAATATTATTAAGAGCGCGCCTAAAGTGGCTAGCATGTTATTATCTTTGAGGAAGGCCGTGAAATTCGCTAAACGGCCCGTCCCGAATTCTAAGTATTTAGTATAGCCATTTAAAGAGGGCCCCGCAATTTATGTATTTTGTTTAGCGAGGCTCATCTCATTTATTGTTTTAAAGGGAAATCCTAGAGCAACTACAATTCTCTATTTTTATTTGTCTTTAACAATGAAGGAAAAGTTCTACTTAATTAGCATATCAATGCATCATTACTAAGATATTCAAGTGAGTATTGAATTTAAATGAATAATCACTTCAATGAAGCCTCAACGTTTTGGGCCTTAAAACTGGCCCCATACAGGTTCAACCTTGCCTATCGAAGAAACACTGCCCACATATGGGCCCCGTGCAAACGGAACTAGGCCCAAGCTCTATTTACCCAAAGGGTTGTCCAGTATGGCCCACTCACAAGTCCAATCCTGTCCCTAATCCAATGTCACATACATATTCAACTCATGTGCAATTTGGGAATTTAATATACGTATTCTGAAAATCTTAACAACTTACTAATTGAAACCACTATGTATTATGAAATATGTTTGCAGATCTAAACCTAGAATCGAATCAGTGAACTAAACAACCATTATGTTTTTTTTTCTTAACTTGCAGATATACTCTTAACGTTGTAGCCTTGAAAGGAAAATCTAACATTGAAAATCATAACCAATTCCTGAGTCAATTTCAAATAAACATTGATGCTGATGCTAACACTACTAAACATATCAATAATTGAACTGCATTACACTAAACTACTGCTTTCATGCTTGCACTACTGTTGATTTCAAAGTTGAACTAAACAAAAATACTAAATTAAACTAATTAAGGCTAACAAATAATCTCCACTTTTCACAGTCCACAGTCTATTACAAATCTAAATGGTTCAAATCAGTATAAGCAGTCCTAAGTTGTACAGTTCCTAATTCAACATAATTCAAACAAACCAAAATTGAACAACTTCACATTATTGGACAGAATATCACTACAAGCATTCACATGAATATAAGTCTGAAATTCTACTTCATTTCACTCCAATCCGAGGTTACATTGATGAATTCAAGCGTGTACCTGGAAAATGAAATAGGAGAGGGGAAGAGGATCAGCAGTAGTTTAGTCAGACAGAGTTCAAACCAGCAGCAACAGAATAATTTTGAACCAATCACAGCTTCAATAAAACCCAGGAATGAACTTAGAGATTCAACAACAGGCAATTGATCAAAAGGAGACTCGTTTGACCTCAAGTTTACTCAAAAATTGAATTAGGAAGCTACAAGATGAATCAATGCAACTGTTTTTGGATTTTTTTTAGAGTTTTCTATTGTTTTTGGACAGGATCTAGATCTAAGAAAAGGTTTGAGCTATAAGATCAGAATTTTTAGCTCCTTTGATTTGAAATTCAAATTTTGAAGTTCAGATTTGCAGAATGGTTTTTGGGGGAAAATTTTTGGGTTCCAAACTTGCTATTCAAGGCAAAGGGCATGCCCTTTTATAGGCACAAAGGGTGCAACTTCAGGTTTCTCATTTTTACACATTAGTCCCTCACTTATTTTCAGTTTAGTCCTCTAGTTATTGACTTGTTGCCTAAGTTATTACCCCTATTTTGTGAATTTCAGCTTAAAGCCTCTTCTAGGAAGTCCTAGAGTATTCCATTTTCAGTTACTACATATATTCTTGCCAGAAATGCCCAAACTACCCTTTATTTATCTGAAATCTACTAATTTACCTCAATTAAACTCAACCCTCTTTTAAACTAACTAAGAACACTATCAGCTATAACCACACAGCTCAAATAACCAAGATTAAACAAACAAAACTTCAATCAGCCATTCAAAATCAAACAAAAACTCCTAACTGAACAAGTTAAACTAATCACGAATCCTAAATCAAAATACAACAACTAATTGGTTAAAATACATAATCAAACTTATTAAAACAGACTACACTTGTATATGGCCACTTAACATGAAGCAACTAACCAAACTGCCAAAATGCTTTTAACTAATCCTACCATGATTAACTCCAATTTGAACACAATTGACTTAACGAGCCAACACCCAATATTGATCAAAAGAGGTGAAAAACAAGCAAATAAAAATTGAATATCCTAATTGAATACTAATTTGAACAACCGATAACAGAACATGAGAAATAATACAATCTAATCCTAAATTGAACTCTTAAATCCACAAAACTAACACACGAATTTCAAATGAGAACAAACAATAACAGTAAACAAAAAATAAGAAACTGAAAGCAAAGAAGAAGAAACAAAAAAAATAAAGCGGGACTCACGACTTGAAATTTGATTCAAAATTTGAGCGGTCTTGGTGATATTTGAACCTCGCCAAGGGTAGATTCTTCACGAGGAGGATAGGGAGACTGTGTATTACCAAATTGGTAAATTTCAGAGAAATTAGGGTTTCCGGCCAACCTTTGGTTTAATATTCGAGACATTCAACTGATATTTGAGGGAAAATGGTTGTAGATTTGGGTTGAGGGAGTTAAGGAGATTCAGTGGGGTAAATTTGGTTGGATTTGGACAACTTTGTGTCTTGGACGGAATATTTCGATTCAAGATTCGACGGCCTGGGGTGGGATTCTAGAAAAACTAAGTTGGGGGTTGAAAAGAGGATAGGAAGGGAAACTTGTGGTAAAATTTTGGGGTCGTTTAGAGCTCCGCCGCCGGCGGAGGAATAATGTAGCAGAGGGGCTGCGAGGAAGACGATTCATGTCTTAGGATTAATGAACATTTTCGGACAATTTTATTAATTCAAAGAAATAAAACCATGGTCGTTGGATTATGGAGATGGATGGCTGGGTTTGGATTGAGTTTAAATAACTCAGAACGACGCCGTTTGGGCATCTCTTGGACCGGACTGGGTCGGGGTAAATTGGGCCTGGGGTGGTTTGAACGTTTTGGGCTGAGGCTTAGACAGCCCAAGGCTGAGGTGGTTCTTTTTCTTTTTTTTTTTCAATTGCTTTTTTTATTTCTTTTTGTGTTTTCATTTTGTGTTTTTTTATATATTTTTTTCTGAATTTATTAAAATGCAAAAATTAAAATAAAGTCCTAATATATTTCAAAGTTAAACTAATTAAATCCTAAAATTATTTAAAATCTATTTCATGACGAATTCACAATTAAATAATTAAAAATACAAAAGTGAACTATTTTTGTTATTTTTCTCGTATTTTGTTCTAAAATAAATTAACCCCTAATTAATCCTAAAATATGAAATTAAATCCTAAATGCAAATGTCACGTGTATTTTTTTAAATATATTTTCCATATGAATTAAATGCACAAATAAAATGCAAACAATTAACACAATATCCACAAAATTACAAAATAAAGTAAGAAATTATTTTGTTTGAATTTTTGGGAATAATTCATATAGGACAAAAATCACGTGCTCACAGCTGCCTCTCTTTGCTCGGGAACACGCAGAGTTCTCGGGCAAAGATAAATTAGCGGATACGAGCGATTTTGTCCGTTCGAATACTTCGTGTGAAGCATTTTTTGAAAATTTAACCGCACCCTGCTCCCGAGGTTGCCTACATATCCTTGGCTAAAAAGGAATCAGGTCAGTGTAGTTCAGGAAGATTTGGTAGCTGGGACTATCAGGAGCTGTGATTTCACTGCTGTTGCTGCTACTACTGCTTGCTGACCTCCTTGTTACACCGTGTCAAAATAAAAAGAGGCTAGCCTAAGCTATGATCTATGAATTACAAGAATAGTCCTATCTATGTCTTCAAACTTGCTTTTGTGTTGCCTTGAACTTGTATTCTTCCGATGGAATCCTTGTTGTTGCCTTGCATTATGACCGGAGATGTTTTTCCATTCCTCCGAGTGATGCTTGACTGTTGAAATTTGAAATATATGCCTCTATTCTCCAGGCGGGCTCCTGACTGCTGACGCTTGAAAAGTATTCCCTTGTTCTCCAGGGGGCTCCTGACTGCAACAAAATAGACAAACAAAGAAAATTTTCTGCCCCAGTTTGGTGACTGGGAACAACATGTTATCAAATATTAAAAATTGAAACAAAAAATTTGAATTGTACTTCCCTTATTTTCCAGGTGGGCGCCTGACTGCTGAAGCTGAAAAGTATTCCCTTGTTCTCCAGGTGGGCTCCTGAGTGCTGAAACTTAAAATGTATTCCCTTGTTCTCCAGGTGGGCTCCTGACTGCAACAAAATAAACAAACAAAGAAAATGTTCTGCCCCAGTTTGGTGACTGGGTACAACATGTTATCAAATATTAAAAATTAAAAGCTAAAATTTGAATTGTACTTCCCTTGTTCTCTAGGTGGGGGCCTGATTGCTGATTTTGAAATGTATTCCCTTGTTCTCCAGGTGGGCGCCTGACTGCTGAAGCTGAAAAGTATTCCCTTATTCTCCAGGTGGGCTCCTGAGTGATGAAACTTGAAATGTATTCCCTTGTTTTCCAGGTGGGCTCCTGACTGCAACAAAATAAACAAACAAAGAAAATGTTCTGCCCCAGTTTGGTGACTGGGTGCAACATGTTATCAAATATTAAAAATTAAAAGCTAAAATTTCAATTGTACTTTCCTTGTTCTCCAGGTGGGCGCCTGATTGCTGATTTTGAAATGTATTCCCTTGTTCTCCAGGAGGGTGCCTGATTGCTGAACTTGAAAAGTATTCCCTTATTCTCCAGGTGGGCTCCTGACTGCAACAAAATAAACAAACAAAGAAAATGTTCTACCCCAGTTTGGTGGCTGGGCAGACTCGTGAGTTGTTACCTAAGCTATTGATACGATGGTGAGAGCAAAACTAAAGACTTGATTGGCATGTACGTCCCCTGTGAGTAAAACTATTTGACTAAGATTTTTATCCTAGGAGAAAATTCATCAGACTAGGTTTTCTGTTATCTTGTTATCTTAGGAGAAAGTTTCATCAGACTAAGATTTTGATCCTAGGAGAAAATTCATCAGACTAGGTCCATTTTGTTATCTTAGGAGAAAGATTCATCAGACTAAAGTTTTGGATCCTAGGAGAAAGTTCATTAGACTAGGTTTTCTATCTTAGGAGAATGATTCATCAGACTAAGATTTTGATCCTAGGAGAGAATTCATCAGACTAGGGTTTTTATCTTAGGAGAAAGATTCATCAGACTAAGATGTTGATCCTAGGAGAAAATTCATCAGACTAGGTGTTGATCCTGTTATCTTAGGAGAAGGTTTCATCAGACTAAGATTTAGATATTTGTTATCTTAGGAGAAAGTTTCATCCGACTAAGATTTTTTATCCTAGGAGAAAATAAAAGTTTCATCCGACTAAGATTTTTTATCCTAGGAGAAAATTCATCAGACTAGGGTTTTTATCTTAGGAGAAAGATTCATCAGACTAAGATTTTGGTCCTAGGAGACGGTTCCTCAGACTAGGGTTTGGCTATCTTAGGAGAAAGATTCATCAGACCAAGATTTTGATCCCAGGAGAAGGTTCATCAGACTAGGTCCATTTTGTTATCTTGCTATCTTAGGAGAAAGATTAGACTAAGATGCAGACCCTAGTAGAAAATTCATCGGACTAGGTTTTTGTTATCTTGTTATCTTAGGAGAAAATTTCATCAGACTAAGATTTTGATCCTAGGAGAAAGTTCATCAGACTAGTGTTTCTATCTTAGGAGAAAAATTCATCAGACTAAGATTCTCTAAATGGAGGAAAATCCATCAGACTAGGACTTTTATCCTATAAGGAGAAATGTGAAACGCAATGGCAGCATTTTATGCACACTAGCAAGACAGGCAAAGGCCAATTTTTGAGAAACTTCCCTTTTGTCGTCTTTCCTCTTCTTCTTTTCTTCCTTTCATTTCCTTCCTATTGTTGAACCGACTTTCTTGCACTGCTTTGTTCCTTTTTCAGACAAAAAAAATTTGTGAGTTTAAAATGTGGTGGTTGGTTTTGTGGCCTTGAACTTTGAAGGCGGCCCGATATCCTCCATTTGTTGCATTGCATAAACTGTCATCTTCCCAATCCTCATGTCTCATATGAATCCCAAAATAGGACACTTGTCGCCCCCTCATTGTGCATGCTGTTCTTTCTTGACTTAACCCTGGCCTCGGCCTTGAGGTCAATTGCTCCTTCATTTGTCATGGTAACTGATTCCCACTCAAAGACCTTTCTTGTTTCTGGACTAAACACTTCCTTTGTCACCCTTAACACAGAATATACCTCTTCTCCGTTCAAACCCCATACCTTCTATTTGTTGCGTTGTTCATGCCGTCATTTACCAAACATTTGTGTTTCACATGGACTCCCAAGCATATTAATTGTCACCAACTCAGTGCGCATGTTGTTCTTTCCTGATTTAAATCACTGGCCTTGGCCTGGAGGTCTGTTGCTCCTTCACTTGTCATGCTAATTGCTTCCCCCTCAAAGACCTTGCTTGTTTATTGACTAACCACTTTATTTGTTATCCTTGACACGGAGAATACCTCTGACCCGTTCACCAAACATCCTTCATCTATTGCATTGTTCCTGAATTGATACGTACCAAACCCTTGTATTTCACATGAATCCCAAAGCACGTCAATTGCCACCCACTCAAGATGTATGTTGTTCTTTCTTGACTTAAACCCCTGGTCTGGTCCTTGAGGTCTACAGCTCCCCCATTTGCCATGATACCTTTGACTTCTGCTTGGAAGATTTTGTTCGTCACTGGTTTAACACCCTTTTATCAAGATTATCACAGGGAATACCTTTGATCTGTTCACCCTAACCCTTCATTTGTTGCATTGTTCATGAATTGACATATACCAAGCCTTTGCATTTCACAAGGATCCCAAAACATGTCGATTGTTGCCAACTCAGTGTGCCTGCTGTTCTTTCCTGACTTATGACGCTTTGATGTGTTCACCAGATCCCGTTTTGTTCAATTGGAAAGTTTGGTGGCAGATTTTGAAGTCATTTCTCACTTGTTATGACCAAACAGACTCAGGAGGAGGAAGAAAACACAACAAAAGGAACAGAATAAAGGACAAAGGAAAGAGATGATTCCTAACAAGAAAACCACAAAGTAGAAACCTATTGGATGTGAATACTAACTCTACTGACCATGACATGCACGTGCGGCCTATTCTGTTAAGCAAATATGATGTTCAACCATTGTCATACCTTTTTGCCATGAAACTGGGCTTCAATGCTCCGCCTATCCAATTTGAATCACAATCCTTATTTGACTTGTAGTGCCCGAAGGGTTTTCACCATCAAGCCTCTCTCATTTTGGTCTTTCTCTCATCTCGCCGTCGCTTTATGGTACCCGTGAAGGTTTTCACCAATAAGACTCTCATTTTGGTCTTTCTCTTATCTCACCGTCGCCTTATGGTGCACGTGAAGGTTTTCACCAATAAGACTCTCTCATTTTTTATTTCTCTCAGCTTTCATCGCTTTGTGGTACCCGTGAAGGTTCTCCTCAACAAGACTCTCTCATTCTTTATTTCCCTTGTTTGGACCGGAGTGTTGCCCTGATATGATTCACCTCTACCCGCTTGACTTGGCATCTCTCGAAGACTGATCAGAAGGTCTTTCTTTGGACCGTAATGCAGGCTTTTGGACGGGGTTAGAAATAAAAGGTATCAAAGGCTCAAAAACAATTCGATATGGGTTCAAAATTACAACTTTCGGAATCAAATCTCTTGCACAACCACAATTTCTACCCCAATTTCTTCCTTGGGGACTTTTGGCCTTTTATTTTGGTGTGACTAAACCTCAGAGAGATAGGTTACCTACGTACCCTTTCGGGATCAAGTCAAACGTAGTTCAGGTGACTACTTTTGTTGTTGCGGTCTGTCCTTTCTTCCCCTTTCTTTTCCTTTCTTTTCATTCTTTTCTTTTCCTTCTCTTTTCTTTTCTTTGCTTTTTCTTTTCTCTTCTTTTTCCTTTCCTTTTTCTTTTCTTTTCTCTTTTCTTTTCTTTTCATTTATCTTTTTTTCTTTTCATTTTCATTGTTATTCTCTTATTTCTCCACTTACTTTCCCCGCTCGGGCTTACGAGTTTTATTATTGATTCCGAAAGCGGGGTATGCAAGAAAATAACCGAGGCTCAAAGGGGTAACAAAGGATAAAGTGTTTGGATAGGAGAATAAAATGCCTTCGTCATTCCAATCTCCAAAATATGCCAAGTACAAACTACATAGTTAAACAAGATGAGGAGAACACACATAACACCTTTTGATTGATTCACATATTTGCCTTCTGTATTTGTCAATTACCTAGCACCATCGGACAACAATCTCAGTACCACGAACGGTCCCTGTAGACTTGGGGCAAACTTGCCTTTGCATTTCAACAATATTTCTTTATGTTTTATCCGCCCCCAGTTTCACTTAATTTGGGCTCGAAGTGATCTCAAAATGCCTTTGCTTATTTTCCTCGAATGTCCTTACATCTTCAACATTGTTTCATTGCTTCATTACTAAACTGACTTTTAAAAACCAGGCTGAGAATTATGTGTGCATGTCATGTCACTAGAACCGGCATAAAAAGAATTATAACAGGAGAAGGGAACTAAATAAAATGACTAGAAATGGCGGGAGACTGACGATGAAAGGGTTTAAACAACAAAACAAGCAAACTAGACTAAAGTTAGAACCCTTGAACAAACCTAGACGTCACTAAACAAGCTATTATGACTAAACAAAGCAAAATGAAAAGATAGAAGGGTTTGAGTCACAAGACAATGTCCGGATTACAACCTTGAAAATAACCCGGATAACAAAAATGACAACAAAATAAACCACCAAAACTCCACTCTAGTTCACCAAGAGGTGGAGAGTCTTTCCAATCACCAAAGTTGACATCTTAGCCACTGGATTGCCCGCCAGAGTTGCTGGGACCTTCATCAGTTTCAATATCATTGACTTCATTCAACGAGTTTCCGAGAGGATTCTCATACTCCTTGTCGCCATGGATCTTCCCCACAAAATGTGCACCATCATGTGTAGGTAAAGGATTCTGTGCAATGTTCTGGGTGGCACTGTCTTGGACCGCAATTACCCCTTCCTGAATCATTCTTTCTATCTCCCTTTTCAAATCCCGGCAACTTTCGACATCGTGCCCCTGGGCACTGGAATGGTATTTGCACCTTTTAGAAGGGTCAAAGCTTCTTGCACGCTTGTCCACATGATTCAGAGGAACCAGTGCAATCAGGTTATGATGCTTTAGTTTCTCAAACAAGTCTGCATATGACTCTCCGATGGGGGTGAAAGTTTCCTGCTTTTGCGCCCTTTCTTGCTTGAAATTTTGTTTGGCCTGCAAACCCGCTCCAGGGGGATTCTTGTAGGCTCTTGGAGGTGGGTGTCACACCTCCTTTTTCCGAGCTTTACTACACCCCGGGGAAGGGTATAATAAAAGGAATGAGTTTTTCCAATTTAAGGACAACCGAAACCGGATTCATTTATTTATTTAAGATTCAGAGTCGCCACTTGGGAAATTTATGGTATCCCAAGTCACCGGTTTGAATCCCGAATCGAGGAAGGGTTTGACTCTGTTTAACACTCGCGAACCAGAAATCCGGTAAGGAATTCTGTTAACCCGGGAGAAGGTGTTAGGCATTCCCGAGTTCCGTGGTTCTAGCACGATCGCTCAACTATTTTAGTTGGCTAAAATATTTGATTTTGATACATGTTGACCTATAGTGCAATTTTAGAATTATTTACCACCTTTTGTCAATTATTTTATTTAAGAAAGTGAACGTCGTTTAAAAATATGTTTTCGGATCATGTCACATGAAATGCACCCGGATCCTCGATACATTTTTATTCAACATTTTTGGATTTGGATTTGGGTTGCATTAAATGCACACCCGTATTAGGAAGGTAAAATTATTAAAAATCGCACCTAAAGCAGCTAACGTGTTGTTATCTTTTGGAAAGCCCTGAAATTTGCTAAACGGCCTATTCCGAATACTAAGTATTTTATTAAGTAATTAATGAGGGCCCCGTAATCGTGTATTTTGATTTGGTGAGGTTCGTCTCATTTATTATTAAAGGCCAAACTAAAGTAACTAAATTTCTATTTTTTTTGTTTTGTCTCTAACGGTTAATTAATCCATACTATAAATTCGAATCCCAAATTCAAGTACGGATTCAAACAAAAGGATAAAACCTTTTAGCTTGAACCCGCTACCTAATTCAAAATCCGATTTCATATTTATGGCTTAATTTCCATATTCCTAATTACTTATTTTTATATGATTGTATTTGGTATTGTTTTGGTTCTCACTTAAATTTCAGAACATTTTTTGGGCCTTTATCTTGGCTCAAGGGAGCTGGACAGGCGGCACCGAACCCTTTTAACAAAAGAGGCAAAGTGGGCCTCAAAACAAACCCACTTCATGAACTGAAATCAACGCTGGGACAATCCTATGCGTAATTAAGGCCCTAACGTGTATAGAAGGTGAAATAGAGTTAAAGTAATTTCAATTAATCAAACATTTGCTATATTAACATTTTTAATAAACCTCTAATTACTGGAATTATAACATGAACTAGAACCTTGATTTAAATTTAACTAGCGTTAATGTCACCTTTAATCAATGCATATTTTTGAGTAACCAGTACTATATCTGTTTTATCTAATATGAATTAATACTCTAACAATTCATACAAAAATTTTATTGTATCATGCTTATACCGTATTTGCAATCTGAGATCTAATTTTAATTAACAACATCTTATCAAATATTCTAATTGCTTACAAAGAGCTTATTGATTCAGAAACTATTATGCAATACATCTTAACCAAGTAAAATAATAACTGATGATGCTCAGAAATTCCAGTTAATCCAAACTAATCCTAATTATTCATATAATCAACTAAGTCTTTAATCACAATACCATACGGTTATGACTCTATGACCTTGTGATCCTTTTACTCTCTAATCAAATACCAACTGATATCAACAACTAATTAACTATTAAATGTACTAAAATTCAGCTAAGGATCACACATTTAACAGTCCACAAGTCCAGTTATACAGTCCATGTTCCTACTGTAAATACAATTCTAACTATAGCTAATCAAATAACTAACAAAAAAAACTGAAAGCTAAAAGGAAAATAAATTTCGTGTAATTTTAACAAAACTTCTTCATTGCAACTTCTAACTCTCAGTTACATGGAATAAATCTAAGAAAATGAGTACCTGGAGAATAGAGAAAAGCAACGAGAAATCAGTAACAATTTCAGCAACACAGCAACAGTGATGGTTAGATTCAGTCACAGCCTCAAAATACCCCAGGAATAAACCATAGCATGAAATTTGAATCAGAAAAAATAGACTCGAACAATCCAATTGCAATTTCACAAACTTTCAAATACTAGAACAGGAGAGAATCACTGCTCAGCCTTCAAATCTAAACAGTAAATCAATGAAACAGTAGCACTTTTGGATTTTTTTTAAATAATTTCTAATGTTTTTGTGTTTTTGAAGTGATGAATTTCGAAATTTGGATCTAAGAAGGAAGATTGCTTGGAGGAAAATTTTCAGATCTTTAAAAAAAAAAAAAACCCTTCAACAAGTAAATGTATGCCTATTTATAGAAAAAATTCTAAGATACTATTTCAGATTTCTTATTTGCTCATTAGTCCCTTTTAATTTCTTTTAAACCTCTTATTTTTAACTTGTAATACAATTGGCCACACTTATTTATTAAGAATTATACTAATACCCCAATCTAGAACATTTCAATCTAGTGTAATTCCTTATCTACCCTCACTTCACTTCAAAATCTACCAAATTACCCTTTTTCTATACCCGTATTGCCCCTAGAGTTATGTTATAACTACTATTAGACCTTTTCCTATACCCAAAATACCCTCCCTTCCTTTTGTTAATTACTACCAACCCCTTTTATATCCCCAAAATGCCCCTGAAACTATACTGAATTTACTGAAATAAATCTACTGTTATTCAACCCTTTTACCCCTGAATTTATTAACCCAAATTCTATGATTAATCAATTACTAATTGAAAATCCAGCAGCTATAACCAATCAAAACCGTAATAATATCAGAAAATAACATGAACAATTAAAATCACGCTGTCGATCATAAAAATCCAATTAACTACTAATTTTTGATATCAAATTTATTTACTTAACCAAAATTAATCAGAATCTATACTAATTATTATTCAAACTTAATATTATTAGATTTTAATCCTAAAAATACTATTTTAAAATAGAAAATAAACTATTAACTAAACAGAAATCAATTAAAATATAAAAACATAAAGAAACAATCACATGCAAAAAATAAAAGAAACAGAAATAAAGAAGAGGAAAAGAACTTATCTATGGTTTCTTCTAATTGACTTATAGTCCACGCCTGAGC